>APFE031143281.1:47830-63317 GCA_000404065.3 Pinus taeda | reverse complement strand
AGATAGAGACATATTGCAGCAGGTGGTTTTCACCCACATTGGGTTTCCACCTTATATCATGGTGTTCATGTGTGTGGCGTATGTGTGATGATCTGTTCTATTTTACTGCACCTGTTTACTGTTAATATGGTTGATAATGTTCTAATGCAGTCATTAAGGATCAACTAACTAAATCATAAGAAGTTGTGGAAGTAGCATTTATGAATCTGAATATGGAAATGAAAAAGTTTTATTGATGTGATAATACTGATTCACCCCCCCTCTCAGTATTATTTCCAACAGTTTTCCACTGTTTGGAGAGGATCCATGGTTTTTCTTGCCCTCTTCAACTCCTCCTCTATCTGAATCCATCCATCTCACTTGATTTAGAGTGCCAAATTCAGTTGCCTACCTTGCCCCATCGAGATCCCTGCAGAACTGTGCCTCATTCCCCACACCCCAAAATCCGTCTTCTCATTTGAGCCAACAATTCATCAATTCATTCAAAAACCTCTTGCACACATATACCTAGCCTAAGATCAATAATCAAATCAGTCATCTCAAGCCTTTAGTGATCATAATTAGCTGAGATTGACCCGGAGAGAGCCCTCTCCTGACCTGGTAGGGCTAGCTACCAGGCTGAGCGTGGTTTGATGTGGACCTAGAATCTTAGCTTTTCAGCCTGAGGTAAATCTAGGCTCTAACAGGATATATAGTCAAGCATGTCCAACTATACATTATGAACACCCAACAATGTCACATTATGATAGATAATGTATCGATGTTATGAATAATTAACACTGTTGCAATGCACAAAATAACAAATTATGCCACAATGTGATGAAAAATAAATGTCATCGCAATGTGTCCAACAACATAAATTTAATAACTTATAGTTGTTTTCCGTGTGACAAACAACAAAATATGTCACATTGTGTTGAACAATAAATGACATCACAATGTGACGAAAAATAGAAAATGTTGCAATGAATAATAACCATCATTACAATGTGATGAATATTAAACAACATTATAATGCGATGAAAAACAAACACTATTCAATGTGATGAGAAATATCCATCATGATAATGTGACAAACAATAATGCCATTGCAATGTGACAGACAACGAATAATGTCACAATGTTATGAATAATCAACAAAATGTGTAGAACAAGAAATGATGTCACATTGTGATGAAAAATAAATGTCATCACAATGTAACCTGCAATATATGTTTAATAACTTTAATGTTGTTTGCAATGTGATGAACGACAAATGATGTTGTGATTTGATGATAAAACTTTTCACAATGTGATGAACATTAAACACCATTGCAATGTGACAAATAATATCTATGATCTTAATGTGACAAACAATAAATGCCATTGCAATGTGACAGACAACAAACAACGTCACAGTGTGACGAGAAATTTCAAAATGTTCATTATCACAATGTGATCAATCATTGCAATGTGATTAACAATAAATATCACCACAATGCGCCAAACAACATATGAAATACACTAATTTCATATGCATTATACTATGGGTTGATCATCATTGATATACATTAACATAGTCCTCATTGTCAAACATGTTCAAGCATGGCCAATTGTAGTCAACATGGTCATAAATTCTCAACACAATTCACCATCATCATCACATTCAATGCAACCAACCATAAACAACATATCCACCATAAAACAATATGGTCAACCATTATCAACCATAGTCAATATGCTCATACTTAGTCAAGCATGTTCAACCATGATTGAAACAAGTCAACAATGGTTAAGCATGGTCACCATAAGCAACAATAGCCATCATTATCATACATGGACATCCATGGTCAATGAATTTATTAAGCATAGTCAATATGGTCAACCATATTCATCTATTGTTAGATATTTCTAACCATCATTAACCATGTTCACCCATAGTCAACCATACTTTACCATAGTCAACAATTCTCTTACAAACTCATCCATAGTTGAACAAGTTGACCATGATAAAACATGAAAAATAAGTTCAACCATAGTAAACCATGCTCTTACAAACTCAACCGTGGTTGCATAAGGTGACCATGGTCAAATATGAACACTAAATTCAACCATATTTATCCAACTCAATAATGGTCAACCATGGTTAACATGATCATTAGTGGTGAACCATATATAGTTAGCAAGATCATTATTAAAAATGATTTGACAATATCTAACCTTAGTTAACCATGGTTTCCTCAGTTTTCTATATTGTATGATGGTTGACTATTGCTAACTATAAACTCTGGTTAATTATGGTCATCATATGGTTGAGTAAGGTTGATTAAGGTTGAATTTTGTTAACTATAGATGATCATGCTTGACGATGGTTGAAGAGGGTCAACCATGGTTAATAATGGTTAATGATGGATAATCATGGTTAACAAGGTTGATGAGGATTGAGCATGGTTAACCAAGGGTTGATGAGGATTGACCATAGGTGACCATAGTAGGTCATTAGTGACAAGGATTGACAATGATCAATTATGCTTAACTATGTTTGAACAATATAGATGACTGTGGTGACCATCATACACCATAAACAACTTGGGAAACCATGATTAACTAAGGTCATATATGGTCAAACCATTTTCAATAATGGTCTCCATGGTTAGCATGGTTAATAGTGGTGACCCATGGATAACATGGTGAATCATAGTCAACATAGGCATCATGGTCAACCATGGTCCACCAAAGTAATTTATAACAAACACTAACAACTTTGATCAACCATCTACATCCATAGCCAACAATATGTTGACCATATTAAACCATGTTTTACCAACTAAACTATTGACAAAGATGGTTAAAAAAACTCATCCATGGTCATATATGGTCAAACATTACCAACATGGTCAATCATTGTCACTCATTATCACCCATGTTCAATCATACAAAACCTTAGTTACCCATAACCATCCATGGTCTACCACAATTAACCATGGTCACCCTTGGTTAACCATAGTGAACCATTGTGATCCTTGGTCATACATGACCGACTATGGTCATCTTAGTCAACCTAGAAAATTTCTCTACCCACTTCTGATAACCAACCAAGGTCAACCATGGTTAGAATGGTCGAACATGGTGTAACACCCCCTCCTCCCTTGGTCCACCCAAGCAATCAGCTAGCTAGAGTAAACATGCAATGAGAGAGGCTAATATAAGGGATTCAACTTCCTTGGTGAACTTAAGGAAATTGAATTGATGGAACATATCAAACAAAACGATCCACATTAGTAGCAACCCCCTTAGGAGATATTTTAGCCACTCAGACATCTTGTCCTTGAGTCCTAATGATGATTTAAGCCTTTTAACCCCTATTTTCTCTCATTCTATAAGCATGAAAACATCCAACAACCCAAATTCGCTCTCATAGGCTTGTGTGCCAGCGACTGTGGACTTTTCTTAGCAGATCTTTGCCAGTGACCTTGAGATTTAAGCTAATTTTCTAGCTTAGAATCCTGACCTCTACCCAAAACCTACTACAACCTTCAGAATCCATCAAAGACATGATAACAATACTGATAAATCAAAATCAACCTCAGAACTAGGCTTGAGCACCCCCAACTAGCACTGACATTCTGCCAAACACTTGGCATCAATGCAACCTAAAGGTCTAGGATACAAGACAAAGCATAAATGACTGAAAGAACTTATGAAACATAACCAGAAGGATCACCTCCTTCTCCATTGAACTATTATATCATCAATTAGGTCTTACATCCATCCATTTAACAATTACAAGTAAATACATGAAATAACGATGACATGAACCAGTCATTTAGCCATGCTTATAACCAACATAAAATGATATAAATATCAAATATAATAAAGTCATCAAATCAAGATATAAATTAGTGAAAAAGTAAGAGAAATTAGCTTTTATTAATCATAGGAAAATCTGACCAAGTTCAGGACTTCCACATACCACCCAACCATAAACATGGCTAAACCAAATCTCTCTTTCAGTCGTTCACCCTTGTGCCATATTCCACGCATGAATATGGGATCTCATAGAACAACCAATCCAAGAATAACCATGGGAATCCAGAGGTTAAACGAACTCTAGCCTCACCAAACTGCGGTCACACCAAAACTGGTGCTCTGACCACAACCAAACTGAACTTAGAATGCCATCCAGAATCCATCACTATCCTTGAGGAATTTTCTGCTCCTTGTCTCTTAGGATTTAACGAAATCCAATCCCAGATCACTAGGCCCTAAACCAAGACCAGTCTCTTAGGATTTACTACAATCCAAACCCGAATCACTAGGCCCTAAACCGAGACTTCTCCCTTAAGATTTACCGTGTATCCTGCCAAAACCGGTCAAGGGATTCCTAGGCCTTTGGGAGTGTTACAATTCTGTCCATACAATGCCTCGAAAGGACTCATCCTCAATGAATCCCGATAACCATTATTGTATGCGAACTCAACCAATGGAAGATAGTCCTCCCATTTATTCTCTTGGTGCATCACGTACATCCTCAACATATCCTCTAAGATCTTGTTGACCCTCTCTGTCTATCCATTTGTCTGCAGATGATAATCTATATTGAAGGACAACTTTGTGCCGAAGCCTACAAATAGCTCCTTCCAAAACTTGGAAGTGAACTTCGCATCCATGTCTAACACAATCTTCTTTAGAACACTATGTAGTCTCACTATCTCTCTGATGAAAACCTATGCTACCTCAGTGGCTGAATATGTAGTCTTTACTGGAATGAAGTGAGCTACCTTTCTCAAACTGTCAACCACGACCATAATAGAGTCATGTTTCCTCACTGTCCTTAGAATACCTGTGATGAAATCCATGGAAATGACATCCCATTTCCATTCTAGAACCGCTATAGGTTGTAGTAAACCACTTGGATGCATACATTCCGCCTTTACTTGCTGAAAATATAGGCATCTAGCCATGAAATCTACCACTTCCTTCTTCAGATTTGGCCAATAGTATAGCTTATTTACTATCGTCAACGTCTTTTGATATTCTGGATGACTCGAGTATGGCTTGGCGTGAAACTCCCTCAAGACAATCTTCTTGAGCTCACTGCAATTTGGCACATATTTCATGTCTCTAAACCTCACCAGACCATCTGCTGTGAGATGATAGTCTACATACTGATCACTTGTACCTATACATGTACCTGTGCTCTATTGTAACTTGTGCATAATCTCCATGTATTTGTCATCCCATTTTCCTTCTTGCAAGATCCTATCTTGTAACTCTGCCCCATAAGAGCTCATAGCTGCTATATGATTTACGTATACCTTCCTGCTAAGAGCATTCACAACTTGGTTCTCCTTCCCTTTGATGTATCTAATCTCAAAGTCTAACTCACGAAGGGTAGCCAACCATATAGATTGTCTAGCATTTAGATTTGGTTGATCAAACAAATACCTCAACCCACTGTAATCACTCATCAATGTAAACCTCCTACCAAGAAGATAGTTCCTCTACATCTTCAATGCATGTATAATCACTGCTAGCTCAAGATTGTGCATTGGATAGTTTTTCTCATGCTCATTCAATTTTCATGACTCATAGCACATTGCCTACCCTTCTTGCATTATAACTCTGCCAAGTCCTCTCTTACAAGCATCTGTACATACTACAAAATCCTTGTCTGGATCCACAATATTTAGGACTAGTGCATGTGTCAGCAACTTCTTAAGCTACTCAAAACCAGGCTCACATTCTTCTATCCGTTCGAATTTCTTACCTTTCCTCTACAATGATGTGATAGGATATGCAATTCATGAGAAGTTCCTGATGAACCTCCTATAGTAACCTACCAATATCATAAATGATCTCACCTCATCCACATTCTTAGGAGCTTCCCATTCCGTGATGGCCCTTATCATTTTTGGATCCACTCTTATACCATCCTTGGAGACAACATGCCCCAAGTAATGTACCCCAGTCTGAAGGAAGCTGCACTTGCTAAGTGTAACTTAAAACTGATGCTCTCTTAACAATCTCAACACTATAGCTAAATGTTTGGCTTGTTCTTCCTCATTCTTACAATATACTAGTATGTCATCAATGAATATAATAACAAATTTGTTTAGATAAGGACACAACACATTGTTCATCAAACACATAAATATCACTGGAGCATTAGTGAAACCAAATGGAACAACAACAAACTCATAATGCACATACCTAGTCTTAAATGCAGTCTTGAAGATATCTTATTCCTTGATGCGTACTTGATGGTATCCCAATGTCAAGTCGATCTTAGAGAACACCGCTACTCCCTTCAATTGATCAAAAAAATCATCAATCCTCGGAAATGGGTATCTGTTCTTGATCGTTACCTTGATTATCTTCCTGTAATCAATGCATAGTTTAAGAGTACCATCTTTCTTCTTCACGAAAAACACTAGTGCACCCTAAGGCGATACACATAGCCTAATTTACCCCTTGTCTAACATTTCCTTAAGCTGCAACTTTAAGTCAACCAACTTAGGTGTGCTCATCTTATAAGGTTCTTTTGATGCCAGGGTTGCACCTGGCACCAAATCAATAGAAAAGTCTACCTCCCGGTGAGGTGTCAACTCTATAATGTCCTCAGGGAATACATCCTGAAACTGTTGCAAAACTAGGTACCTTCTCAACACATCGACATCCTCAACCTCCTTACCCTTGTCACTAGAAATGTGTACTACAAACATCCCACAACTGTTTCACCAACTACACTTGGCCTGCATAGTGGTAACCATCCTCACTGATGTAGACTTCTTCTTCCCCTACAAATTCCTCTTTTCCCCTCTATCATCCACACACTTAATGGCCTTGTTGAAGCAATCCACTTTGGTCCTGTGTGTAGAAAATCCTATAGATTCATAAGCTAATGTAATTTGCTAAAGCAAGAGATAATAATCTACTTCTACTCTTTACAATGGAAGCCCATAAACATCGAGAAAACAATAATCAATTGAGGAAGAGAACAAAGGCACATAACATAATAAATATCTGGGGAAAGCCACAACTCAAAACCCCACTATCTATTTTGTATTAATCCAGAAAATTAAGATGAAATTACAATTCTTGTTCTCTCTAGAACAATCCCAACACTAAGAAAATTCAATCTCCAACTCATAAGCAAGCCCAAGGCCAAGGCTTAGTCAATTCACAAGCTCTCCAAGTCTATATTCCAATGTGTAATTCCTATGGAGAATAGCTTGTATTTAAAGGGAAATAAAGCCTCTAAAAATAGCGCAATCCCTCAAGGATCAGTTCCTGAATCCATGCACTATCAGTGCAACTTAGAAAAATCTAAAACAAATAGTACATTGTCCCTACACTATATTCTCAACTGGGTCTTTCTCAGAATCGACATGCATGAGTTTCTGATGAGTAAATATTCAATTAACTAGAGTAGCACTGGTGGAGTCCATTAGTGTGACCACTGACTGTTAACTTACGATTAGTTCTCTCAATCAACTTGAGAAGTAATTTAACTGAACTGATTCATGAAACTGAGCCTTCTATTTTACAACTCACAATTAACTCACAATGGACTCCTAAAAAGTAGGGAGAACATATACATTACTTCCAAAAGACTTCTAACTCGAATTTCCTAAGTTAAGTAAGTTTAATAAACTTACTTTAACTATTTTAAGTTGCTGCGAGAATAGAATTCAAATTTAATTCATAGTTTAATTCAAGGACAAATTAAACTGGAATTTCTTGTTTCCATTTATCAACACTCCCTCTAAACAAGAAAGGGATTATCAACTACCCTGATCCTGTCCCTGTGAAACTTGAATTTACATCTTGACAATGCCTTTGTGAAGATGTCAGCATCTTGCTCCTTTGTGGGAATTTAATCTAACAACATGATCTGCCTCAATACACAATCTCTGAGATGATGATATTGGATATCAATATGATTGGACCGACCATGAAAGAATGGATTTTCAGAGAGTTTGATACAACTATGATTATCACAATAAATCATTGTCGGATCCATCTGTTGACCAAACAAACCAACCAGTATCTTCCTCACCCAGATAGCCTCACATGTTGCTTGACTAGCAGCCATGTACTCTACCTCTGTCGAATTGAGTGCAACCGATGTTTGTTTCCTGTTGTACCAAGAAATGGTCACTAACCCAATACTGAAGATTCCTCCTGATGTGCTCTTCCAGTCGGATGGACTCCCTATCCAATCTGCATTAGTGAAGCCTTGAAGCTTCACTCCCTCTGTCCATCTGTACCATAACCCAAACTGAGTAATGCCTCTAAGGTATCTCAATACATGCTTTGCCACCTTCCAATACAGCTTGGTAGTCCTAACCATTGCTTGACTAAGCAGGTTAACTACATAGCACATATCATGTCGTGTGTTCACTAAGTAGCATCCTCCTTCCTCCAGTTACCAGCTAGAGGAGTCTCCATGGGCTTACTGCTCTCCATGTGGAATCTCCTGAGTATCTCATTGGAATATTTTCCTTGAGATACAAACAACTCCCCATCTCCTTGCCATACCTCCATGCCAAGAAAGTAATGCATGAGCCCCATGTCCTTCATCTCAAACTCTCTTGTAAGGTCCTCCTTGCAAGATTTGATGAGATTCTCATCACCTGTCAGTATAAGATCATCTACATAAAGTACAATGATCAACATCTTACCTTCCACCACTATGTGATATAGGTTCACATCCACTTCACTCTTTATGAAGCCCAAACCAGTGAAGTAACTATCTATCCTGGTGTACCAAGCACGGGGTGCTTGCTTCATCCCATACAACACTCTCTTGAGTTGGCACACATGCGACTCATGGTCTAAGGTTTGAAAACCTTCGGGCTACTATATGTACAACTCTTCCTCAATCATGCCATTGGGGAAGGCAATTTTCACATCCATATGATGGATCTTCCAACCCATCTGTGCTGATAGTGCCAAAATAGATATGATTGACGAGTAACTTGCAACATGAGAAAAGGTCTCATCATAGTTAATCCCCTCTACCTATGAAAATCCACGGGCCAAAAATCTGTCCTTATGCCTCTCCATACTACCGTCTGCAACTTTCTTTACCTTGTAAAGCCAACGAGAGCTCACAACTGACTTGTCCTCTAGTCTCGAGACCACATCCCAAACATTTTTTCAAACTATGGAGTCATACTCCTCCACCATCACATCAACCCAAACCGACTGCTATAATGTTTCCTGAAAGGAAGATGGCTCTTTCACAACACATGCACCCATAAGTGCTGTGTATCCAGTGTACCTCTCAGGTGACCTCCTCTATCTGCGCTGAGAAGAGGGTTCTCCCACATTCTCCCGTGCATCATCCAACAATCTATCAGCCTCTCTAGTGTGCTTTCTTCCCTCTCTGGAAGACTCTGCCTGAGTGGATATCTCCACTCTCTGAACCTTTGCATTTGGCTACTCCACATCAATCTAAGGGCCCTCAACCTTAGGAGCTAAAAGCTCCTCATCCGTATGTAGCTCAAGCTCCCTCTCAAGGGATACTCGCATGGAATTCTCCTCATCGAACTTGATATCCCTACGAACCACTATCATCTGACTGGTCAACATTTACACCTGATAGTTGTGGGGTGTATTAGTGTACCCCACAAATATCCCCAACACTGTTGTTGGCTCAAGCTTCTTCCATGCATATTTGGTCACATGGAAATAAACCGATGACCCAAAAATCCTGAAGTGACCAACATCTGGCCTCTTACCGAAATAAGCCTCCTCTGGTGTCTTCATCTCAAGTATCCGATGTGGGCTACAGTTCTGAACATAAACCATTGTGTTGCATGCCTCAACCCATAAGTGTAGTAGTAGACCCTAATCATGTAACATTGCCCTTGCTTCCCCTACTGCTCTTGTTCTTCCTCTCGGCAACACCATTCTATTGAGGGTTATGGGGTGCCTTCAACTCTTGTTTAATTCCTTCCACTGCACAAAATTTCTTAAACTCATTGGAGACATACTCACCATTGTTATCACTTTGTAGAGATTTAACCTTCTTTCCAGAATCTTTATCTACCAATGCTTTGAACTCAAAAAACTTTGTGAAAGTTTGATCCTTTTTTTGCATAAAAATTACCCAACATTTATGAGAATAGTCATCAACAAATATAACATAATACCTTTGTTTGGCTGTGGATGCTGTCGAGAACGGTCCACACACATTTGAATGAAGTCTCGCCAGAATAGACTCTTCTTGATTGTCTTTTTCTCCAAAGGAAGACTTGGTGTATTTTCCCGAAGTACAACCCTTGCATGTATCAACTTGCTTAAGCATACCTTTGGGAGGACCGGTAGAGATTTGCTACAATATCTTCAAAGCCCCATGATGTAAGTGGCCCAATTGCCTGTGCCACAACTTGATGATGTCTCGACTCAACATCTTTTGCACTTTTGAACTCAAAGAAGTACAATCCTCTACCTCTATCTTATATATATTCTAAACTCAAATCCCTATCTTCTTTACTTGAACCATGGCTATTTGTCAAAGGAATGCCTTTCCTTTTGAAAATATCGCATCATAGGCTCTATCCTCAAGCATGGCAATGGATACCAAGTTCTTCATCAGTTCAGGTACATGCATAACATTCTTCAAGGTGAGTGGAGGCGCATGCTCCCTTTGAAAAGTAATAGTGCCCACACCAGTAACACTATACTTACCATCATCACCCATCTCAATATGCATCTTGAAATCTTTCTCCTTCAGTTCACTGAATAACTCTTTGTTTCCAGTCATGTGGAAAGAAGCTCCATTGTCTAAGTACCAGACACTTCCCATCATTGAAGACATCATGCATGCAATGAGGGAAAAGTCCAATTTGAATTGGCAGGCCAAATCCTCACCCAACGCTCCTCCTGAGGACTTCTCCTTGGACTTCTTCAATGGATAATTTGTAGAAAAGTGACCCATCTTGTGACAATGAAAGCATTTAACTTTTGTAATGTCCTTCTTCTTACCTCCATGATAAGAATCTGATTTGGAACAAGAAATTTTACCTTTCCCCTTCCTCAACTTGATCTCTAGGGCACAGTTATCTTCATCATTAGTCTTTGATGAAGAGCCATCCCTAGTGTTCCTCCTGATCTCATCGTGCATCAAATCAAACCATAGTCATTCCGAATCTGGCAGATTCTCCTGACCATTGACAGAGTCCTGATAACTATGTCAACTCTTTGGGAGCAAGAAGAGCAAGGCTCACCATATCCGCCTTGGAAACCATGATTCCAACAGTTCCAAGCTCATATCAACATTGAGTGAACTTGGTCAAGTACTTTGGAATCGTCTCGCCTTTCTCCATCTTGATTTTAAGAAGTTTATCCTTCAGTGCCAACTTCCTTTGATCACTTCTATTTTGATACAAGTTCGTCAATGTTTTCCACATAGCATGCAGGGTTTCTTTTGCATGGAGACTCGAGACAATATGATCTCGAACTCCCTCAAGGATTATCCTCCTTGCCTTCACCACACACTTCTTCCACTCGGCCAAGTTCTGTGCATCAGTAGCTATTAGCTTAGGAATTGCTTGTTCAACAAATTCCTTCAATCCATTGTCTTCTAGCACAACCTCCATCTTGTCCCTCCAGGCTATGAAATTTGACCTACCTTCCAAGGCATACTCAAGCCTCAACCCATGGAATGCTATGTACTGATCCTGAAGTATGTATTGCAAATTTGTCTTTCACCTATAACCAAACAACTCAAAACTTCGAATTCTCCTCTAGATAGTTGATTTTAAATCAATGATATCTCTCTCATTCGAAATCCGATTCGTCTGAATTTTTTTTTTTAAATTTTGGTATATTTTTCCCAACGAATCTAGATATGCAATTTGTTTATGAAAAATTTTACACAAAAATTTTAAGATCTGCTTTGCAAACTCTCAGCCCAAAAAACAATCTTGCTCCGATATCATGTAGAAAATCCTGTAGATTCACAAGCTAATGCAATTTGCTAAAGCAAGAGACAAGAATCTACTTCTACTCTTTACAATGGAAGCCCATAAACATCAAGAAAACAATAATCAATAGAGGAAGAGAATCAAAGGCACATAACACAATAAATATCTAGGGAAAGCCACAACTCAAAACCCCACTATCTATTTTGTATTAATCCAGAAAATCAAGATGAAATTACAATGCTTGTTCTCTCTAGAACATTCAAAACACTAAACAAATTCAATCTCCAACTCATAAGCAAGCTCAAAGCCAAGGCTTAGCCAATTCACAAGTTCTCCAAGTCTCTATTCCAGTGTGTAATTCCTATGGAGAATAGCTTGTATTTAAAGGGAAATAAAGCCTCTAAAAATAACGCAATCCCTCAAGGATCAGTTCCTGAATGCATGCACTATCAGTGCAACTCAAAAAATCTAAAACAAACCATACATTGTCCCTGCACTCTAGTCTCAACTGGGTCTTTCTTGGAATCAACATGCATGAGTTTCTGATGAGTAAATATTCAGTTAACTAGAGTAGAAGTGGTGGAGTTAATTAGTGTCGCCACTGATTGTTAACTCACTATTAGTTCTCTCAATCAATTTGAGAACTAATTTAACTGAACTGACTCATGAAACTGAGTCTTCTATTTTACAACTCACAACTCACTCACACTAGACTCCTACAAAGTAGGGAGAACATATACATGACTTCCAAAATATACTTCCAACTTGAATTTCCTAATTTAAGTAAGTTTAATAAACTTAATTTAACTATTTTAAGTTGCTATGAGAATAGAATTCGAATTTAATTCACAGTTTAATTCAAGGACAAATTAAACTGGAATTTCTTGTTTCCATATATCAACATTGTGAAGGTATAGCCAATCCATACGCAAAATCGTACTATACAAACCTAATGGCAGTGCATTCAAATGTGTTGCTATAGGTATGCCCTTTAACTCAAATGCACAAGCTCTTACCCAATGGTGAACTCCTTCATACTTGTAGCCAACTATACCAGCCAAGATTATGCATGCACTTATTTTCACAAACCACACTTATCCACCAGGTTGGGATTAATATAAATATAGTTAGGTCTAGGATCATCAAATTAGAAATAACTAGATCACAAATCTTACCATCCATCTCAATGATCGATGCTTGATGATCCGCCTGCCTGTTGTCCACAATTGCATAGGTCTGATGAATGTTATGACTAACATCTCCAACTGTATGCACCTATTAAGCACTATAGATCTGGGGTCTACCACCACTCTAATACTATAGACAATCCCTCTTACGATGATCCTTACCACATATCCAACACTGCAATGGTTCCCTACGACTGCCTCTAGCTTGTTGCTCTCCATGTCCCTTCTCAACTGTATTGAATCTCTTGTAAGGAACGACATTTTCTTTCTCAATTTCATATTGAGTTATTCCTCTCTTTGGTGGCCATTTTCCTTTTGATTTATCATTTCTTTTCAAGTCGTGCTTAGGCTCAACTTTGCGCTTTGATTGCTCATAACAATGTTTCAACTTTTAGATGGACTCCAACAATCTAGGCTCATCAAACTTAATCGGTCTCTGTATGTAACTAGAAGTCCACTGATGAATCTCTGAACCTTGGCCTTCTCCTTCCTGAGGTAAGGCACATATATTAACAACTCCAAAAAATTGTTAGTGTACTCATCATATGTCATAGAACCCATCCACAACTCATAAAACTCCTTAGTTCTATCATCATAGTACCTCTTAGACAAGTACTTCTTCTTGAAGGGTATTTCAAATGCATGGAAATTCAAATCCTCCTCATGTATACCTTTAACATTATTCACATCTTCCCACCAAATATCAACTTTACCTTTGAGACTGAAAGTGGCTATCTTTGCTTTCATGTTTTCTGAGTAATCATGCAATTGGAATAATTTCTTCATACTAAGAAACCATGCTTTGCATCATATGATTTCTTCATCTCTCAATCAAATATAGGTAGCTTTTCCTTCTTAAACTCATCCAGAAATTATCCCCTATCACTCCTCTTGTAAGGACGATAACGATGATGATCATGATGCCTATAAGAGCTAGAACTAGAATAGTACTTATGTCGATGACCTCTCATATCTAGAGTGTCCAACAACCTTCCATCTCTGATCATGTCAGATCTATCTGACCTGTGTCTACTAGGAGAGCTAATTCCATATGCCCTACTAGTTTTGTCCTCATGTCCATCGCTGATCCAAAGTGGTCCTTGTCGCTGCAAATTTGACAAACTCTGAAGTAGTATCACATTCACCTCTACTTGTTTCTCTTGTGCCTGCACGATTTTGTCATTGTCTGCTTTGAAACTCCTTATTTATTCCTTTAGGATTCTCAATGTGTCTGCCAAGTCAGAAGAGTACCCCACACCACACTTCCCATCTAATTCATAGCGATATTCTATGTAGTTTACCACCTTGCTATCCATCTGATCTCTTTCCTGCAATGCATAATATGCTATATAAACCAAATCATAATAAATAAATGTACCTTAGCATAATTCAAGGAGAATACCTTGTCTACAAGATCATCAAATCAGCGTGATACATGTATAACATAATCAAAACAACATATAGACATATGCAAATAAATGTATCAACACATAAAAATCATTCTAGCTAGGGTCCAGTCATCAATGCAAGGCCATATCGACAATGAATGCTATGACCTCATGCATGAAAAAAACCATTACTCCATTGCACACATTGCCACATGCAACTATCAATAAGCATAACCAATGCTTAATCAACTACACATACATATAAACGCATGTAGTTGAGCATAAGTGATCAAATATTGTAACCAACCTACAAGACTGATACACCATATGCAACCAGTCATATACTTTCGACGATGCATCCCACAGAATCACATCAAGTTACCAATGAAAACCTTACTACAAACATGATCAACATGATGCAATGAAACAATCACATGGAATGCAAGTGTAAGAGACACACATGAAACTAACATGCATGCATGACCAAGAACCTTCACCCAAGGAGAGTGAAACCACGCTTTGATACCAATCTGTAACACCCCCTCCTCCCTTGGTCCACCCAAGAAATTGGCCAGCTGGGGTAAACATGTGATGAGAGAGGCTACTATAAGGGATTCAACTTCCTTGGCGAACTTAAGGAAATTGAACTGAAGGAACATATCAAACTAACCCATCGACATTAGCAAAAACATCCTCACGAGATATGTCAGACACTCAGACATCCTGTCCATGAGTCCCATTGACGATTTAAGCGTTTTAACCCTTGGTCACTCTCATGATATAGGCATGACAAGGTCTAGAAACCCAAAGTCACTCCCATAGTGTTACTAGGAATAGTTTCCACTCGGAGCTGCTATTCCCACTAAGACTAGTAGCTATCTTAGAAACAAACAAGTAAAGACTACTTTCGTTTTCCTTTATGAAAATAGACAAGAGTGGAACAAAGGACACCAACCTTAGTCTTGCGCTTGGTTCCTTACTTGATTCCTCTCCT
>APFE031143281.1:5011-38293 GCA_000404065.3 Pinus taeda | reverse complement strand
TGTACACTTGGGGAAAGAAATAAAATCATGCATTCACCCAGATTAAGCAAGCCATCGCCGAAGCACCAACACTTTACAGCCCAGATTTCAAAAAATATTTCTTGCTATACAACTTTGCTTCCGATAACTCGCTAGCTACAGTACTCACTCAGAAAGATGAAGCTAATGATGAACGTCCTATCTCTTTCATGAGTGCAAGCATGCATGGAAAAAAGCTTAACTACCCTGCCATTGAAAAACAAGCTTATACAGTTTACAAGGCGGTGAAACACTTTAGGCCCTATTTGTTGAAGAACTACTGCATAGTCTTTGTTCCCCACCCAGAAATTCGTACATTGCTCATACAATAAGAGCGTGGAGAACGACATGCGAACTGGATGAAAGGTTTGCAAGAATATGATATTGAAATCAAGCCAGTGCACACAATCAAAGGACATGGACTCTGCAGACTTGCAGCTAAAGCGGTGCACACTTAAGAGAATGAACAAGAGCTCACTGGTTGGGAGCAGGAGTTTGAAATGTACGAAATAAGGTGAGAAAACCCCATGGAAAACAAAACCTCTTGGTATGCATATGTATGCCAGTACCTTGAGCATGACACCATACCCTCTCACTTTTCTATTAGACTGAAGAGGGAATTGCACCTGAAAGACATAGCATATCATTCAGTGCACGGAGTGCTTTACAGAAATCATAGTAATGGAGTTTTGCTCAGGTGCTTGGAGGTACAGGAATTAGAGAAGGTACTTCAAGATCTACATGACAGACCCGCCGAGGGTCACTTTGAGGGAAATACCACAACACACAAGGTTATGCGAGATGGTTTTTACTGGCCCACATTATTCAAGGATGCACATGCCTATGCTCTCAAATGCCGAGTCTATTAATGATGTGCCAACAGAAAATGAAGATTAGCAGCCCCACTACACCCTGTTGCAGTGACTGAACCATTCCAACAGTGGGGCCTTGACATTATTGGGGAAATTTTCCCTCATTCCTCAAAGAAACACTACTATATACTAAAAACAATTGACTACTTCAAGTGGTGGACAGAGGTAGTTTCGTTCAAACAAGTGAACGACTAAGAGGTCATTAGCTTCCTCTAGCAGAACATCATCTCATGCTTCGACATTCCGGTATCATTTTTTTTATAATGCAACTTATTTTTCATCTTTGAAACTCTACAACTTTGCATTACAGAATGGTATTGTGTTAAATCTTTCATCGAATTACTATCCTTAAGGAAATAGTCTAGCAGAGTCTACAAATGAGAACCTCATCTGTATAATCAAGAAGACCGTTTTCTCTTAACAATGTAATTGGCATACAACCCTGACGAATGCACTATTGGCTAATCGTGTAACACCTAAGACCTCTCTAAACACCTCACTGTACTTCCTGGTCTATAGTAAAGAAGCCATCCTCCCACCAAATATCCACTTTCTGCTCTTCAACTTTCCCATGAATCCCAAGGCAAGCCTTGCAAGCTAGTTCAACGTAGGGTGGATGCTCTCCATAAGCTCCAAGAAGAAAGGATGAAAGTAAAATAAAAATTCATACTCCACCAAAATCGTATCAAGAGGTGGTTTGATAAGAAATTTGCAGGGAAAGCTAGCTTCGATGTGGATGACTTAGTTTTGAAATGGGATAAACCCCATGAAGACAAAGGAAAACATATGAAGTTGTAACTCCTGTGGGTTGGCATGTACACAGTTCACGAGAAGCTTAGCCGATACACGTATCATTTGTGATCACTCAACCGGAGGATTGAGAACCTTCTCGTAAATGGCCAAGATCTCAAGTATTATTTCCAATAGGTTGGGCCACGCCCATGCCATGTACATAGTCTGCTTGCTGCTTGTTGTTTTCATTTGGTTTGCTTTGCTTATTATCTTGGCTTTTGCTTTATTCATTCTGCTTAATATTTTTTTTCACATGCATTTTGTTTGTTTGATATATTACTATTTTTGTTTCCAGAAATAAGTGTTGCCAACTACTACGTTCTAGCTTTTGAATAGAGTATGTGGCTAGAATTTGAAGAGACTTGTGACACTGCAGCACTTGGCTAGTATTGTGTCCATTTTCTCTGTACTTGGTTACAATCTTTGGCCAATGAAGTCTTGAAGGAAATACGAATCGTCTATAAGGGAATATTTGGTCCAACCGTGAACCTGTGTCCACACTGGGAAACCCCATGCCTGTACTCAGCCTTCTGCTCTGTGTGTTGAAGCTAATCCAATTAGTAGAAATAGATAAGGGGAAAAATCTAAATGAGAAAACCTATGTCAGAGGTATTACATGCTTCTCTAAAGGAACAACCTCTTCTGCTCTCAATAAGTCGAGATGCCTCTTCTGCCCCAAAAAATAAATAAGTGCCTATGCATAGTTCTCTTTATCAATACAAAGCCGAAAGAAGAGAAAGGCTTCCTATGCAAAGAGGTGAAGCATGTAACTCCACTGGGGTATTGACCAGGCTCACTGGTAGTGGAGCAATGTGTGTGTTCCTGCATGACTTTGTTGGGGTACTATCCAGGCCTGCTAGCAGTGGAGCAACACTAGGGCTGAAAACTTATACTCTAAAAATCTTCAACTCCCAAGCTAAACTACCCTTCTCAGATTCAAAACATTGAGATCTAAGCTGAACTTTTTATTGTATTTGATTGAGTTCGTAAAGGGTGAACCATGTATGTCCATGGGGTAAGTGCAGAAACTTAAGTAACCTGCACAATGATTCAATACTTCCTGAAAGACCAAGGCCCTGTGCTAGCAATGAACCAAAACAGAGAAGCTAGAGTTCTATCAGCGTGTCACCAAGTGTTGTAGTGGCTACAACCACCCTCCAAAATTTTGGCCTACACCAATTTTGCAGCCTCCCTTGGAGAGTTTCACTTGATGACTGCACACACTTGGGTACACTCCGTGAGCTCGTGTGAGTGTTTACATTCGCCTTGCTTGTTTATTGCACCCAAGTATTTGCATGTTCATGTTTAAGTCATGCTTGCGACCGTGTTATGGTTATGCTCAAAGTCTTTGCTTCATATGTGTTTGTTGTGTTCACCAAGAAGGCATTTGTCGCACTCATAAATGGATTCATATTCACTGTCGTGCAAGCATCGTATCTATCATGAATGATCAATCACAAGTGTTGTGCTTGTCGCTTGAACTGTTGGTCAGTCATGTTGAACATGTGCATTTGGATGGTTTGTCGTTTCATCGTCAATTCATGTGAGCGTGTGTCCATATAATCACCTATGCATCTTTTGATTGTTCACACACTTAGTCAATTTTGCTGAAGTTCTAACGACCAGACTCCTCACTGACAACCAGACCATCACCCTGCTTTTGAATTGATCGACTGTCAACCAAAACAACGCAAAAGCGACAGGATAGTTCTTTCAAGCTGTTCTGCTCGCAGGAATTTCAATCAACACTCATGCTAGCCACCTAGACAATCGACCAACTGTTCATCTGAGAAATTGCGTAGTGCTCATGAGTAGGTCTCCTGCTGCCCATCAGCCAGCTTAGCTTAGAAATTGTGCAGAGCTGATCAACAGACCGACCTCCTGGACTTAATGAAATTTTCCTAGCCAACAACTCCCAACAACGGGCTACTTGTTCCCTCTAGGAATTGCACAGTTTCTGCTACCAGTGACCCTAACAGCCAACTGGCAGTTCCCTCTGGGAATTGCGCATATCTGGATGCTAGTGACCCCAATAGCCAACTAGTAGTTCCCTTTGGGAATCGCGCAAGTTTGGATGCTAGTGAACCTAGTAGCCAATTGGCAATTCCCTCTAGGAATTGCGCAGATCTGGCTACTAATGACCCCAACAGCCAACTAGCAGTTCCCTCTGGGAATTACGCGGATCTGGCTGCCAGTCTCTTGGGCAGTTCCCCAAAAAAATTGCACAATCCCTGCTTGCTGACCCCTCATGTAGCCCGACCCGTTTCTTTGGAAAATTATGCAAATTTGGCTGTCCAACCCTTGCTGACTGTTCATTCCAAAAAATGCGCAGAGCATGCCTGCCCTGCCGTCCTACAACCTGAACTGTCCCTCCTAAAATTTGCGCAATTTTTCCTCCCAACCAAGCCAGACCTTGCAGACAGTCACTATCAATTTAGATTGTCTGTCTCCACCCCTCAATGACTCTTGCACAATTTTCAACAATAGTTTCCCAGAGCCATCATCCCGCATCACAGCTCTACTACTCCTCCAAGTCACCCGCATCCGAATGATCATGTGTCATGGTAGACTAGGAGGTTTTGGATTTGATATTGTCTCGTCATGAGCGACTATAGGTATAGGTACATCCACAAACATGTCAAGACAACGAATGAAATTAATGAAGGGAAGACATGCATTTGGACAGGTTCACCAGCAGGCGAATGAACGAAGCATGCAAAGTGGATGAATGTGACAGACATGCACCTTCATGAACAAGCGAGCCTATCAAACCTTCCAACATGAAAGCAAGGAACAACATGCTAGAGCTTCATCAAGCAAACCAAGGACCATCAAAGAATCTGCGTACTTCGCCATGCAGAGGTGAGGCTATGATACACCATGAAGACATCCATCACTTAGCATCATTGTAGCTTGATATGCACTCCAACAACCACATGAATGTACTAGCATTATCTTGTCAAGTCATGTCAAGTCAAGTCATGAGTCATTTTGCCCACATATCCACTATGGGCTTTTTGTCAATCAATGTGATGTAATGTGGAAGTCCAAGAGACCCACTTGTGAACATAGAGTCATGTAAGTCAGAAAGTCATGGAAGTCGAACAGTCATGAGGGTAGTCAAACAACCACAAGGGTCAAATTCACCCTTGGCTATAAATACCCCCCTCATTTGTACATTAAAGGAATTTTCACCTCAGCTCCTCCCACATAGCCAAGAGAGTATATAATCTTTTCTTTGAGGAGTAAGTATTGGCTCCAACACCCCACTGACAAGGTTAGTGATGTATGGTGTAACGATGTGTCTTGAAACTTTCGCTTAATTCAGAAGCCTCTCAATAGGCTAGCACGTTTTCACACATGTATTGTATTTGTTGTGACACTGATATTTAACACTTGTAATGCATGTTGCTTTAACCATGTGTTCTACATTTGAATTGATTCATTTGTTGTAATTCATAGTATATTAATGGAAATGTGTTGTATGTGTTGTTAATGCTATCTCGTCCTTGTCGACTGCTCTACCAAACATTAGACAAACCTTTCACATGAACCTTGCTGTAACAATCGTGGCACTCATCTCGGACTGATCTGTGAGTGTTGTACGTGTTATCTTACCTAGTACGTTGTGACTGCCACATCCAAGTGGGCTGCTCTGCTAGAAGCTGCGTATGCCCTTTGTGTTGTGTGTTCCTAGTCGAGTTGGGACTGATCCCTTTCAACCTGGAACTCATCTTCACCTTTTCCTCTCACAATGAAAGAACCATTAACACAAGTACACTTACACTCACCAGGCATGCGAACCTCACTTCTCGAAGACAAAGTGAACCACTCTCCTATGCTGAAAAGCAAGAGTTGAGGCAGATCCTTAAGACAATGGCAACCGGGCCATCATACCGGATGGGACTCCCACACCAAACAGTGTGAGGTCTAGTTGGGACTTCATATCGAGGTGATCCCTTGAATGTTGGCGAGTCTAGCACCGTCAATGGACTAAAATAACTTTTGAAACATAACAAGAAGGATCACCTCTTTCTTCATTGAACTCTTATATCATCAATTAGGTCTTGCATCCATCCATTTAATAATTACAAGTAAATACATGAAATAACCATGACATGAACTAGTCATTTAACCATGCTTAAAAACAACATAAAACCATATGAATATGAGAGATATGAAAACCATTAAAACCACAGATAAATCCGTGCAAAAGTAAGAGAACTTAGCTTTTATTAATCATAGGAAAATATGGCTAGGTTTGGGACTTCCACGTACCACCCGACCATAGACATGGCTGAACCAAATCTCTCCTTCAGCTAGTCAACCCGTGCCATATTCCAAGCATGAATGTGGGATCTCATAGAAAAACCAATCCAAGAACAACCAAGGGAATCGAGAGGTTAAACCACCTCCACCCTCATCAAACTTGAACTGAAAAAAGGTTACCAACTGATCCTCATAATCCTTTTTGTTAATGAGGCCTCTATTTTCTTCATTTTCGATTATTTTCCTTCAATTTCCTCCTCACATGCAACCTGTGACCTTTTACCTTCCTTTTCTCCTATTTCCTTTATTTCATAAATAAATGTGCCAAAAATGCCTTTTTTCATTTTAATGCCTTAGCCTTATCCTTTTCCAATTTTCCTTAGTCAGAAGACACATCTAGTGATGCCCACTAGGATATATTTTCCCAACATTAAGCTTGGAATAAGTGTCTCTTAACCATGGTCTTATTTTGCCTTTAGTAACTTTTATTACATGGAATTTTCACCAAGGTTGTTACAAATGGTTAACCAAGGTCTCTATGATTGAACATGGTCAACCATTGGTAAAATGGGAAACCATAATATATCATAGAAAGGTATGGTTAACCATTGTCAACATGGGAAACCATAATCTATCATAAAAAGGTATGATCAACCAAATAGTCAACCATGGTGACATGGTTGACCATAGTCAACATCATGACATAGATAAGATAATTAACCACTATCATCACATTCAATAGAATCAACCATAACCAACATATCCAACATAAAAAACACAATCAACCATAATGAACCATAGTTAACCTGCTCAAGCTCCGCCAACCATGTTCAACCATGATTGAAACAACTAAACTATAGTGAACATTGGTCACCATAATTAACCATGGCCACCATGATCATTCATGGACATCCATTGTCAACAACTTTATCAAGCATAATCATCATGCTAAACAATATTCATCCATTGTTAGATATTTCCAACCATGTTCAACCATGTTTATCCATATTCAACCATACTTAACCATAGTCAACCATTCTCTTAAAAAATCATCCGTGGTTGAACAAGATGACGATAGTCAAACATGGACAAGAAGTTAAACTATAGATAATCACCTCAATAATTTTCAACCATGGTTAACATGATCATTAATGGTTAACCATAGCTATCCATCATTAACCATTATCAATCCTTGTCACCAATGGCCTACTGTGATCATCTATGGTCAATCCTCATCAACCCTTGGTCAATGATGGTTAATCTTGATTAACCTAGTCAACCATGGTCAACCATGGTTGACCCTCTTCAACCATCATAAAACATGGTCATCCATAGCCAACAATAAAAAGCCTTAATCAACCTTACTCAACAATATATTAACCACAATTAATCATATTAAACCATAGCCAACCATAATGAACCCCTAGTTAATAATAGTCAATCATTGTACACCATAATCAACTTGGGAAACAATGGTCAACTAAGGCCAAATATAGTTAAATCATTTTCAATAATGGTCTCCATGGTCAACATGGTCAATAGTGGCCACCCATGGGAAACATGGTTGAACATATTGGCCATAGTCAACATGGGAATCATGGTCAACCATGGTTCACCATAGTCATCTATAGTAAACACTAACAACCTTGATCAACCATGCATATTCAAAATAAACATGTTGTCCATATTCAACCATGTATGACTATTTTAACTATTTCCAAACATGGTTTAACAAACTCAACCTTGTTAATACGTGGTCAACCATTATCACTCATTATCACCCATTCTTAATCATAAACAATCTTAGTTAGCCATGGTCAACCATGGTCGTCTTTGTTCATGCATAGTTAACCTACAAAAACCCATGCTATAGCCACTCTTAATGGACAACCATGGTTAGAATGGTCAAACATGGGCGACCAAGGTCTCTGTGGTTGCACATGGGAAACCATTATCAACATGGGCAACCATAATATATCATAGTAAAGTTTTGTTAATGATGAGATATTTCAAACCATGTTCGTCCATAATTAGCATTGGAAAACCATGCTCACCATGCCGAACCTAGGGTCAACTACAATCCTTCCTCTATATTCAACTCAGGTAAACTATAATCCTTCCTTTATATCCTTAGTCAATGATGGAAATCATAACCAACCATAATCAACCAAGGTGAACCTCAATCAATGATCGGTTAACAATGTTGGCCATGGTACCTCCAACCATGGACTACCTCAATCAACAACGGTCAACCTTATTGACCCTCTTTAACCATTTATGAAACCATTTTTATAACATTAAGATTAACATTAATGTAACATCAACCATGGTCAACATTAATGTAACAATGCAACAATTGACAACATTCACATTATATTTTTAGATTAATGTAACATAAATACATTATTATAGTTATGGTGACCATGATCAAACTTAGTCAACCATTTTCAGACACATTCAATGCTTTTTATCTGTGATCAAGTTGGTCAACCATGATAGGCCAAGGTCAACAATAATCTTCCCCATAATCTCGAGTCAACCATCACATTCATTGTCAATCATGCTTAACTCAGATAAACCATAGTAATTAATATCAATCATGGCCAAGTGAGGTTAACCATGGTAATCGTTGTCAATCATGTTCAATTGAGGTCAACCATAGCAATCATTATCAATCATGTTCAAGTAAGGTCAACCATGGTAATCATTGTCATTCATGGTCAACTTAGGTCAACCATAGTCTACCTTGACCAACAATGGTTAACCCTCTTTAACCATGGTCAATCTTTTGACCCACAGTTAACCTTGTCAACCCACTTCAACAATTAATGCAACAATATTTCTAACATTAATGTAACATCAACAATGGTCAACCCTGATCAACATTAATCTAACTTTATTGTAACCATGTAAAAATGGTCAACCATCGACAACTATGGTAAGCCAAACTCAACCATAATATTTTCTCTTAAGCCCTTGTTATTCTTGGTAATAATTATCAATCATGGTCAACTAAGGTCAACCATGGTCTTCCTTGACGAATAATGGCTGACCCTCTTCAACCATGGTAAACCCTATCAACCCACTTCAACCATTAATGCAACCATTTTAATAACATTCATGTAACGTTAACATTAATATTAATGTAACATCAATCATTGTAAATCATGGTTAATATCAATGTAACAACGTATCAATAGTCAACGTTAATGTAACATTGTTAGATTGATGTAGCATTAATAAATTGTTACGTTAATGGTTGACCATGGTCAACCCTATTTAACCTTAGTCAACCTTGTCAAATATAATCAAAATCATCAACCCTCTTCAACCATGGTTAGCCATGGTCAATGAATCCACTCCACAAATCTTAATTGTCAACTAGAACAACCACATTAGTAAATGTGGTTGATATACACCAATTGATGGTATTTTCCACCTTATAAAATTATGTTTTTGTAACATTTTAATATACTTAGCATATTATGTTTACATAACATACAATGTTTAACATTTTAATGTTTATGTAGAATATACTTAACCATTTATTTATGTTTATATAACATTTTAATATTATTATTTTATCTATTATTCATATAGTATTGTAACATCCCTCTTGAAAAAAAAACACTTCCATTCTTCCATGATAACGAAAAGGAACATAAATTTTTATTTATTTACAATCAAGGGGATCTTGCAGAATTATATTCAATCTCTGTCTCAAGAAAAATCAATGGAATGCTAATCATGTATATGCATTACCTATTAGAATTACACTTGGAATATGTCTACAGGTTTAGTTTTATTCCAAATTTACATTTTCAACATGTCAATAGAATACTATCAAATCATACCCTTACTCATGGTATTTTGCTATATAGGTAAATTGATATTTATGAACATATTTTATCATTCATTCATATATATATATATATATATATAAAGGAGATGGCTTAACCATTGACTATAAAAAAAATTCTACAAGGGAAATACTATACAATCCCTTCTTCCTAATAACAAACACACATACATAGACACACACACTGTTGGCTTAGGTTGGGCTGACCCAGGTTCAAATTTTATTGCACACCAACAAAACCCTCAACCACTAGCCCTCTTGGAAATGACCTACAAGTAGATCGCAGTCCCACCTGAGGTGATTATGGGAGGTTGTAGAACCAGGATTCTATAGCCTGAGGGATACTCCAATGTGGCCCTTTTGTATTTTCTTTATGATTTAATACTTATAAACTACTTCACATTCATCAATTACTTCGCACTTATATATTACTTCACAAAATTACATTCATCACTTAAATGTAACATAAACATCCATCAACTTCACAGTACTGAAATAAAGTGCACATAATAAGAAAATCAACACATGAGACATATTTTACCATGGTTAACCATAATGTGGGACTACGCCCACAAGAATTGTTGATCATAATATAGAATTTGTACAACAAATAGTTCTTCCCTGCACACACAACTGTAGGGTGTCTGCGCACTAAGCTACAGACGGTCTACACACTCAGCTGTAGACCTGAGCCTCCTCGTACTCACCTGCGAAGCCTTTACCCTTTCTCTGAAGTATAGATCAACATAATACAACCATAAACATAGATTTCAATCAATACTTTTATGCCTTCCTTCTTTATTATTCATCCCTATATTATCTATTACATGAGAGATTACATCAATACATTAACGTGGACACGATACCATGGTTTCCAAAATACAAGGGACTATGGTCCAAAACCCTTCATATTATACAATATAATATGTTTTTACAAAAAGAAGAGGCTTCGCCGCAAAGCCCCCATACTGCGCGGTGAGTTTGTTATGTGTCCTTGTGTGCTTTGTTGTTCTGCTACATGGTCCACTTCTAGTTTGTACTGTGCACTTTATCCCCAAAATTCGGCTTCCTTGCCCACAATCTGCCAAGTTAGGTTGTGCCTAATAGGCCCCCAACGCTCACTTGTGACTCGTCCTGAGTCACTTGGCTGGTGTGCCTCTAATATTTTCTGCAATGCTATTATATGCATGGTTGAACTATTGGAGCACTTATGTCATTTGTTTGTCCTTGTTGTGTGCTTCCTTCAACAATGCTTATGTTACATGCTCTGCAAACCTTCTATAGCAATTTTACCTCCTTATGTCGAAGCTCCTCGAGCTTCTCATCTACTATCTGGAAGATTTTAAGGGCCTCATCCTGCCAAGGCTGAGTTTTGTCTATCAATGTTTTCTCTTCCTGTTTAAGCTCTTCAATACTCTTCTACAGCATCTTCACTTCATTGATCTTTGCGAGCTTCTGTGATATAGGCAATGTCTTCGCAGCTACTTGACTTTCCTTTAACTGTTGTTGTTTTTCTACATCTCCTCGTGCCATTTTTGAACATTTGGATCTTCCTGTAGTGAAGTCCAAATCTACATACTCTCGTCCAGTAGTTTGTTGTAGTCCGCCAATGCTACAGAGATTCTAACCATGAGTAACTTTAGGTCAACCTCCCTTTAGTCTCTTATATCCTGTGGTGTAGCTGGCTGCAACTTAAATTGTAACTCACTGATCTTAACTTCGTATTCAAAATGTACTAGAAAAACTTTGTCCTTCTGCTCCTTGATTGCAAGGACGAGCTTTGCAACCTTTTCTTTTGTTGATTCCTCTTCACGGACCTCCATGTCTGGAATTCCCTTACATGTTGTTTCTACCGCGTCTTTCAGCTGCTGATATTCTTTTGCTATATGATCTCTCTCTTGTATTGTCTAGTCAAGCTTATGGGACAACACAACCCACTCGTTTTCCACCTATATGTTGAGGTGTGATGTGTGATCTTCCCTTAGCTTTAATTCCTCTATAATCTCCTCATGTAGCTTATGTAACCTTGGTAGTGGCATTGCTGTGATGTTTATGTTTATATGTGTCCACTTCTTGGCTTGCTACTAATTTTCTACTGATTCAAACTGTAGATCCCCTGCAGGTATTTGTGTTAGCCTCGCTACAAGGGTAGGCATGATCAACCTTCCTTCTGTAATCCTTTCCTATATTTTTGTAGGTTGTCTTATTGATAATGCCAAAAGCTTCAACTCTGTGATCCTTTCTTGCACACCTGTGATAAGCTCACCATAACAATCTTGCACCATATTCCAAGATTCCATTATGATCTCCAGAAACTTATCTCAGATTTGGTCCAAGTCACCCTCAGTGAGAATCATTGGTGTGACCTCCTTTGACTTATCCACCTTATGCTACTTTCTGGCCTCACTGGAAGTTTCGCCTTGGCTCTTCCTTTTCTTTGCGGCAGATTATCCGTTTCTGCCTTCTCTCTCTGCTTCGTTGTATCCTCACCTCCTTTAGGGTCTTTCTTGTGATTTTATTCATCATGGTGTTCTTCTTCATGATGTTCTTCTTCCTCTTCCTCTTCCTCTGCTTCCTTCTCCTTGTCTTTTCCACCACCTTTGCCAAGGTGCAAAGTGTCTAACTGTTCTTATTCTTTTACACTGTCTTTTGCCTCCTCTAGAAGAGTCATCCAATCTGTGGGCCATGTCTGCACTACCTCTACCAAGTCATCCTCTTTGGCCATATATGGAAATGTATGCCATTTCTTCTTCATATCTTTGTGCGCCTGTATGTACAATCTATGAAAATCTACCTTGAACCTCATGACAATGTTGTATTGTTTTTTCAAACTTGGCGAAAGGCACGGATACTATTTTACAAGCATGTGTAGATCCACCTAGTAGAGTATATATCATGTTTTCGTGTGTGTGCAATGGTTGAATGGTATGCCATAACAAAGCATACCTCGCAACCTCACATACATCTTCTTCCATAGGAGGAAACTACGTATCCTCTATTTTCTTCCACGTCAACATATGAATGATTAATAGTAACTAGGTATAATGGAAAGATATACCTTGCTCCTGGACCTCGCAATAGTCGTCTAGGAATTCCTTGCATAAATGCATAACCTAGTTATATTGGACTCCATTTTCACACTGCATGGCTAAAGCCATCATCGAGGCAGGGACTTCATTTACACAAACACTTCCTCATAATCTTGCCAGCTAGAATAAGTGTTGTGAAGCAAACTTCTTGGTCACTGATAGAGATTATGTCGTAGTCCCTATTGGCTTTGACAAACCCATACTTCTTCTTCATATGCTCTGCTACGGTGTGGTCCTGATCCTTCCCCACAAACTCCTTTGTGAGGTTCCTCCCCTGGTACGATAATCTAGTGATCCTCTAGATCAACATTTAGTCTATGGGGATTTTGTCCCCCATCCCAAGTGTTCATCATGAATTAACACCAATAATTGTTGCACACATGGTGTGTTTTCTAAACTCTTGCGGAAGTGTGGTACATTTAACATGTTGAGCAGCCCTGACTATGCCAACCCATTTTCCCACCATTGTGACTCCCATCTCATCACTCCATTGTCTGGGTAATGAACCTGCTGGAAGTACTAGTTCGATGCAAGCTATGGGTACTTTGTTTGGTCATTAAAATCATTGTCTGTAAAGTTAGTTGCGGAATATTTCCTAAAATTTCCCCTTCAAACAACCCATCCTTTGACAATAGTGGTGCGGATGTCCCATACTTTGCATCTTTGGGATCCTTTACAGGCTTAGCATTCAGCTTTCTCGACACAGAGGTGAGCTGAACGTTGCGCCACCTTCCTCCACCTGAATTTCCTCCACTTATTCTTCAATGTCAACTTGTTGAGGTTTCTTATGAGGATTCATAGGTTTAGTAGGATTCTTGTCTTGCTTTTTCTTGGTTCTTACTTCCTCGGGTTGCTTCTGCCTCAGCGATGTCCATGGCTTGCGGTGATGCTGCTATTGAGGGTGTTGCTACTATGGGTGGTGCGACTGGTGATATTGTGGGTGTATCAGCTGTTGTTGCGACAACTGCTTCCATCAATTCTTCTAAACCCTTCTCATTAAATATTCACACAAATTCTTCGTTCAACAGTATATTCATGTAAGCAATATCTCAAACTTCTTTGCAATATTACTCTCTCAAACTCTTGATTCATCAAATTTCTTAATCTGAGCAGAAGTCGGCTATTTATAACAATTCCTTCCTTCAAACCTCATCGTTAGATTTGATTTTGTCTCGATTTTGTTCAGATTTCGTAATTAAATGCATATCTATCATTAAATTCTGCCAACTATCTTCTTAAATGCAACTTTACACCTGCCTTTTCCCTTTTAACGATCATATTTCTACTTTTCCAGTGAACTTTGACACGTCCCCTAGTGTAGCGCATCTCTATCTTATGTCACAGATTTCTGCGAACTTCGACATATTTTCAATTGTAGCAAAGTACTTTCTTCGTTGAAGCTCTTTCTGTAGTGTAGTTTATAGTCGAGTGTCCACTTTCAAGTGCATGTGACACTAAGACTTTCCTTCTTTCTTCTTTAGGGCAAAGCTGTAGGGATAGGGTTGTCCCTGTACAACTTCAATCTACTGCCATTTACTTTTCCTTGAATTAATTCTCCATTTAACTTCACTAACTAGACTGCGCCTCCATCAATAATATTCTTAATAACATATGGACCTAACCAGTGTGTTATGAATTTCCCTGGAAATTTCAAAAACTTACTGTCATAGAGGAGAATAAGGCCTCCTAACTAAAACTTCTTTTACTTAATGTGCATGTCATGCCAAGCCTTTTCTCTTTCTTTTTTCACTTGTTGATGAAATCCTACTATACACCTATCTTCTTCCAAAGCAAGTAATTGTGACATCCTCTCTTCCATTATGTCAGGGTCTTCCATATTTGTAATAGCTACAATTCTTAGGCTAGGGACAATGTATTCCATGGGAATCACAACTTCTTTACCATAAACCAACCTAAAGTGTGTTTGACCTGTCAAATTTTTGCATGTAGTCCTATAAGCCCATAATAATGTTGGAATTCTAAGATCCGATTCATCCCTATTCACATTACATACCTTGGTTAGTGCATTCTCCAAAATTTCATTGAATTCCTCCATAGTTCCATTTTCCCAAGGATGATAAGGAGTGATCTTTTGGTGGTAAAATTAAAATTCCTAAGTTAATGCTTCAATGGTCTTGTGCAAGAAATGTGACCCTTGGTCACTCATCAATATATTTGGGTACCCAAATCTGGACAATATGTATTTAAAGATGAAATTTGCAACATTTTTTGCACTGGAATCCTTCACTAGCTGTGCTTTGACCCATCTTGTCAAATAATCAGTTGTAGTGATTATATACCTTGCACCAGTCCTTTTCCCTGGTGGATTAATAGTTCTGACAAAATCAATAGCCCATTTGTCAAACGCCTGCATAGTTACTTGTTCTTTGGTAGATATCACAAGCTCAATTGTACTCCTTTGCATCTTTGTGTAGTGTAGGCCACCATAGTCTTACTCTTAAAATTTTCTGCACAACAGATTTTCCTGCATAATGTCCAGCAGCTGTGCCACTATGATCTTCTATTAAAATTATCCGTCTTTCATGCTTAGGAACATACTTGCATAGTATTTCATCTGGTCCCATTCTATACAAATGCCATGCTATTAGTGAAAACTCTACTGCCTTAACCCCCAATTGTTTCATCTGCTGTGTAATGTATTCTGAAGGAGCCATCCCTGTAGTTAAGAACTGAATAATATCAATGAAGTGATCATCTGCTCTCATGATTACAAGCAGCTGCACATCATGAATATTATGCTCTATATTTGTTGGTTCTTCTCCTGTCACTAACCTTGACAAATGATCAAGTCCAACATTTAGTCTTCCTGAATTAACAACAACTTTAAAATCATACTCTTGGAATAATAATAGCCAACTGCAAAATTTTCCTCCTAAAACAGGCTTATTGACCAGGTACTTTACTGCAAAGTGCTATGTGAACATCTTAAAATGTGATCCTAGTAAATAATGTCTAAAATTATGTAAATAATATATTACAGCTAGTCCTTCTCTTTCTGTAGTTGTATAGTTCTTTTCTATTTTAGACAGTTTCCTACTTGCAAAAGATATAGGGTGATTGATTTCTCCTACATTAGGCTATGCCAACACCACTCCTAAAGTTATGCATGAAGCATCCGCATGAACATGAAATTCCTTGTTCCAATATGGAAATACCAGTATAGGAGCAGTTACCATCTTTTTGTTTAGTGTGTTGAGGCTCCTTTGACATTCTTCGTTCCATAGTAAAGTAACATCTTTCTTCAAAAAATTTTCCATAGGCGCAGTAATCTTTTCATATCCTTTGATAATTTTTTCTGTAATATATTTTATGTCCCAAAGTGGTGTGAAGCCATCTCACTGTTTTTGGTGGAGGTAAATTCAAAATAATAACAATCTTTGCATGATCCACCATCAATTCTTGCTTGCTAACAATATGTCCCAGTAATTTACCAAAAGGTACACAAAATATGCACTTCTTAATGTTCAGAGAAATCTGATACTATTTGCATGTGTCAAGCATCAATATTAAGCTTGCAACATGTTTCTTCAATAACCCAGATACTGTCCAATCATCCAGGTATGCTTCTAATAACTTTTGAATATATTATTTGAAAGCTGCAACCACCACTCTTGAAAATATGGCAGGAGCATTCTTCAGTCCAAAAGGCATCACTGTATATTGATATGATCCCCATTCTATAGCAAAGGTAGTCTTATGTCAATATTCTGGTGCAATTCTAATCTAATGGTATCTTGAAAATCCATCTGTGAATGAGTAGGCCTCCTATCCACCTACATTATCCAACACTTCATCTGTAAAGGGTGCAGGGAAGGGATCATGCACACATGCATCATTTAATTTCCTTAGATCCACACAAATCCTATTTTCTCCTTTAGCCTTCTTTTCTTGGACCACCATGGGACTTACCCATTTTGATTCCTCCACAGGTTCAATGATCCTTGTTGCTATCATTTTATCTAATTCTTCTTTTACTTTCTCTTCATATTTTGGATTCAATCTATAAGGTCTTTTCTTGACAGGATTCACATCAAGCTTTAAAGGAACCTTCATAACTCCAAAGTGTTAGAAAATTATATATTACAAAGCAATGGAACACATAAAATATATTGCAGAAATATAAACATAGAAAACATATAAAACAAGAAAGGCATAGATATACGTGGTTCACCCAATTTGGGCTATGTCCATGGAGAAATAGCCAGTCCTTCCTTTTATATTATCGAGCAAAATGAAGAGATACAACCTATAACAGATCTAATGTAATTCCCTCTTCACTCTCACACAATCTCCTCTCTCTTTCTCACTTAGAATACAGATCTACATAGACACAATACAATTCCCTCATATATAGCAAGGGGTTGCCTTCTAGGGAAAAAAACCCTAAATTAAACATAACTTCTACCATCAAATCTCTGCCTAATGAATGGCCCAGATTGACTACGAAATTACAACATTTTACAAGGTAGTTTTACATCTATTTTTTAGCTTCGAGGGTGCTGCCCCCGATCCCCCGCCAGCCCAAAGATCACATCCACCCCCCCTAGACCCCCCTTACAACGCAAATATTACGAGTGGCATTGCCACCACATTACGAACTGGGGTCCAATGCGGTGATACCTCTAAATAAAGAAGATAATCAGGCTCCACACCTAACACCAAGTCTCCTACGATGACCTTCATATCTGAGAACTTAGTGGGGAATAACTCCTGGTATTCATGCAAAAGATCTGTCGCTTTACTGACTATTTCCTCATCCTAGTAATCTTTGATCATTGCAAACTTCGACTCATCTTCTGATCCTATATTCACCTTCCTTGTCGTTAATGCCTTTGTTATATCAAGCATTTCTAATTCACGTCCATTCACTTCACAGTAGCCTTCAGATTCTGCTATGTCAATATTGCGAGGGTATTCATCTTCTTCTGCAGTGATGTTGTAGCATTCTAGTACATTATGTAGTTGCATAGCCCAATGAGGCTGCCAAGTGAGTGGAATTTCATTTCCAAAAATCTTCTTTTTATCTATTTGAAGGGCTGAATCTATATATGAAAAATCATCTTCGAAGCTAAATGTCAATATAAACCCATCAACCATCTCTGCCCAACTCACAGTACCATGTTGAATTTTTGTTTCCAAGTACCAGTTTTGAAGAATTTTCTCCAATGTATGGATGAACCCATGCACCCATTCTTCTTGTGGAATCTCCTTGCATGTTGTCATACAAAGCTGGATGTGCTCTCTAGGGTTAGTTTGACCATCATATTTATCTTCTAATTCTATTTCTACTTGATCAATCCTTATCCATATCAACCTTCGATATTCCTGCCAAGTTCCTATATTCTTGTTATGTGTACCCCACTATCTAGCAGGAGTAGCTCTTAATGCGAGATCCATAACTAACAATCTTTGACACTCTAGTACATGTTCTTCATATTCTTCAAGAAAAGTATTTATATTACCCAAACCATCATAGAAAGGTAAGCCACATACCTAAACTTCCATAAATGAGTTGCTTTAGTAATTTTTGCACATCGCCTTGTAGACACTTCATGTAACCTATTTTTACCAATTTTCCAGTTCTTCTTCTGAATCTGAAGTGCAAGAATTGTCTTGTTACCAACCCAATTTTCCATCTACAGTGGGATTAATCCATTTTGCTTCTTTGGTTGTTATCTGATAAAAGTTGTCTATGTCTGCTGCGATGTACTCTTCTTTAACTGGTTCAGTATACCTTGCTCCTTCCGATGGATCTAATGGAACAATGACTCTCATATTGTTGCTTTCAAATATTATTTGCCTCTTCTTTAAGTTGATTATAGCCATTTTAGCAGATTCCCAATCCAGTCCAAGTAGTGCAGGATAGGGGTTACTGTCATCCACAATTTCTATCACTTCAAAATCAGTGTTAGTGCGCACCCCTTCAATGTCTACTATAATGCCTAAAAATATTCCTAGAGGAACAAGCTTTTGTTGGTTCTCCATTCTTAGATGAATAGGTGGCCATTGAAACTTTGGTTTACCCATTAATTCCCATGTTTTCTTTTACATTACATTAGATTCATATCCTATATCTAAAATAACTTGGTCCATGTCATATTCTCCTATTTGTGCACTAAGCCTCATTTATTTTCTAGTTCTCTTTTGTCGATGTAAATTGCTAACTTTGTGCATCTCACTCCGCGGTACTTCTTTAGATGCACAAGAATTTATCAATTCCTAAAGTCCTTCTATAGCTCTTTGATCTCGTAACAATTTCATACAATTTTGAAGAGCATATTTTAGAGTATCTACCTGATATGTTGCATCTTGTTCCTGTATTTTCAGATCTTGGCCTTGTGTTGAAGATGATAGATCACAATTATTTTTCTGATTCTGATACGCACTAGATGTCGAAGCTCCTGTATCCATAAACCTTCGCTTTGTTTCCATAAAGACTTCTTTTTCCTTTCGAATATCAAACCCAAGGGATTTTTCAGTAGTCTTTCTTATCCATGTAGCTTCGAATTCCTTCTTCCCATTTGCTTTATCATCCCCAGTCACAACTCCACTTCTTGTTACAATATTTATGTGAGGTTCATCAGTCCTTGGTTCTACAGTCATCATTTGGATGTTTTGTGTCAACCATCGGTTCTTATTTTCTTGCATTTTTCCCATAAGTATTGAACACTCTTCAATTACATGATTAAAATATTTGTAATACTTAAATGTCTTGGTATGATTCTGATAGTATCTCGTGAAGTGTGCTTCCTAGTTGTAGTTAAAGAAGATAATCTGTCCTCTTCCTCGACCAGGTCCACCACCTCAATTAGTATGTCGACCTTGATAACCACGTTGATCACTGTGTGGTCCATGTTCCTCATGCCCATGTTCTTCGACTTGCATCCTATATGCATCAACCCTTCGATCCATCATTAGTTCATAATCCTTACAATTGTTTTCATCATGTCCCACTAATTTACAGAACTTGCAATATAGGTTCCTTGGACTCTGTACATACTTTTGCAACATATAACAATCTTCAGCGTGATGTTCACCCCTAGTTTTACATATCTCGCACCATAAGTTGGATCTAGGATTCAAAGGATCCAATGCTCCACTAGCCATGTAGTTTCTGAAGAGAGGAAATTGTTCCTTAGAATGGCCTTCTCCACACCTTGTACACCATACATCTTCTCAAACTTCTTTTCTTTTCTTCATATCTTGCATCTGTAGGGTCAAATTTGCTAGTTGACTCTAGATCTGTTGCATACCTGCATTGGTATCCCCTATTGACGAAGCTTCTAACTTCATTGCAAGTTCTAAGGCTTCAACTTGAGTTTCTATATTTTGTTGTGATAAAGGCAATCTTATATGTGGAAGCAATGCAACTATAAACCACTCTTTATTTTGCTGTGGAGCTAGTATTTCGAAGATCATCTAATCCAATAGTATCTTGAATCTTTGATCAGATTCCCAAAAGAACTCAGTAGGTTTTGGTTGGATTTTTTTTTTTTTTTTTTTTTAATCTCCATGATGCACTACGACTCAAACTTTGGCTTCTTGAGTTATTTTACCAATACTATTTTAATGTCTACAAATGGTCTATTCTGATTGCTTGAATACTTCATATACCATGTCAGCACTCTATCCTGAAATGTTGTAACAAGTTGCGCTTTCTTCACATTTTGACCATGGACATGCTTCGCTATCCATACTTCTTCGCATAAGAACCATAATTGTTTTAGATCCTCTGATCCAATCCCTTTAAAAATAGACAACTTAATATCATCGACCATATTTCTTAATGGTGGGAAAGCAGGAAGGGAAGGGGGAGGGGGAGGGGGATTCGTAAGGGGAGGGGGATGAAGGGTAGGAGGGGTAGGAGGGATAGGGGCACGAGGAAAACTAGAAACACCCTGATTATTACTTGATTATGGCTTCGATGAACTTTCGGGTTGGAAGGGTGAATACTGTGGGGTTACTTCAGGGTTCTTAGGATGATTTTCTTCACTTCTAGACTCACTTAACATAAGACTATAGTCAAATTCTATAAAAATATTTGGATCTTGGCCACGAGATCTCTTTCTTGTGTCTATTCTATACCTTTTTCTACTTCGCATTATCCTAATCTCTTCTTCGGATATTCTAAACATAAGTAACTAATAATATGACTACATTTGTAAAATCCCCTTTTCACACAAAAGCATCTTAATCCAAAGGTTTAGATATTTTAAGAACTTACCTCAAGTTCCTTTGATTTTTTTTTGTTTGGCTTCACTATAGGACATAGTTGAGTCCACCATGAACTATAATGAATCCTCCTAAGATGCTCTCAATCCAAAAATCAACACTTCTTGAAATCCTATTGTTGGCATTCTTGAGTCGCTGTATTAATTTAGGATTCCACTCCTTAGGTTCATCTCCTTTAAAGTAGTCTTTTCTCTCAGTCAACCTTGATATCCACTCGTATAGCTCCACATGGAACGAGCAGAAGAAGATTTCGTATTGATCTTCGAAAATATACTTCCTCAACCACCTCCTAGTTGTCATATGAGAGCTTCTAATTTATTTTTTTGTAAATTATCGTTCCTTCTATTCTACCCAATCTTTGGTTTCTTTCTTCGATGCATGCCACATAAACATATCCCTCAAATAGATCTCGGTCTTGAAAACAGAACCATTTGTTGGCTTAGGTTGGGCTGACCCAAGTTCAAAGTTTACTATGCACCAACAAAACCCTCAACTCTTGACAACGACCTACAAGAAGATCGCAGTCTCACCCAAAGTGATTATGGGAGGTTACAGAACTAGGTTTCTGCAGCCTGAGGGATGTTGCGATATGGCACTTTTGTATTTTCTTTATTCTTTAACACTTATAAACTACTTCTCATTCATCAATTACTTCGCACTTATATAGTGCTTTGCAAAATTACATTCATCACTTAAACATAACATAAACATCCATAAAATTCACAGTACTAAAATAAAGTGTAGACAATAAGAAAATTAACACACGGGACACATATTTTATCATGGTTCATCCCAATGTGGGACTACGTCCACAAGAACTATTGCTTATAATATAGAATTTGTACAATAAATAGTTCTTCCCTACGCACACCATTGCAGGGTGCCTGTGTACTAAGATGTAGATGGTATGTGCACTCATCTGCAGACCCAAGCCTCTATGCACTCAGCTGTGGAGCCTTTCCCCTTTCTGTGAAGTACAGATCAACATAATACAACCATAAACATGGAATTCGATCAATAATTTGATGCCTTCCTTCTTTATTATTCATCCCTATATATACTATTACATGAGGGATTACATCGCTACATTACCATGGAACCGATACCATGGTTTCCAAAATAAAAGGGACTATGGTTCAAAACTCTTCATCTTATACAATCTTATATGTTTTAACAAAAAGGAAGGGGCTTCACCATGAAGCTCCCATACTGTGCGGTGGGTTTTCTGCATGGTCCTTTTGTGCTTCTCTACTCTGCTGCATGGTCCACTTCACACTTTTCACTGTGCCCTTTATCCCAAAAATTCGGCTTCCTTGCCCATAATTTGCCAAATTGGGTTGCACCCAACACACACAAACAAACACACGATGACCACTCACCACATACAACTATTCATATCTTAGAGTATAAGGATTCTTAATTTCTTTGATACCCCAAAGGGATTTCTCTTCTAATTATAAGTTTCTCCAATGCATAAATCCACGTCGTCATAACAACATACATAGTTATAACATTTTCCTAGCAAGGAGTTTATGTAATATCAAGGTCATATACAATAACGTGATTGGAGTTTAATATATATATATAATATATCATATATATATATATATATTATATATATATATATATAATATATATATATATATATATATATATATATATATATATTATATATATATATAAATATATATTATATATATATATTATATAGATATATATATATATATATATATATATATATATATATATATATATATATATAATATATATATATAGACCACGTTCAACCTTTCCTTCGCAACACATTAGGTAGCTTAACTATTTATTTTTTGAAGTCTCTAGACCTCGTAGCTATAAAAAATTGTGGTTTTTTCAACGTGGCATCAGATTGGAACTATTTTTATCGTATACTATGCTTGTGATATGTCCAAATATTGACGCTACATGGTGATATATCTTTGATTGACAACTATGAGTGTTAAGGTTAGTTTTGGTGTAACTACCATCACCCTCATTTTCACACCAGTTTCATTTGCTCCCTTGCTCAATCAGTTACTAGAATTGTAACACCAATGCCTTCGACACCTTCTTGAACTCACTGTTCACCTAAGACTTTCACCTCTTTTCTTTTCCTTGAGATTTCCAAGCTCCCCAAACTTCAGTTGGAAGCTTTTGATGGCGGTTGTGCGAATAAAAAATCTCCAGGTAGGGTTTCATCCCTTGACTCAGCGGTAATTTACACAATGCCTTATTGATAGTAATTTTTTGTTCGAGAATGCCATTTATCCTTTCAAACAATCACTATGCTTATCATTTTGTTCTAGAAATAGTTTTCTCAAGTATTCTTCTCCTATCTGACTTCTCAGGTCAACAAATACTTCAGAGGGTAGGTTCCCTGGTTTCCAAGCGGTGCAAGTAATAATTTCCACATATAAATACTAGGTAATGACCTCCTCTATATACCCTATGAAAAAAATTCTTTTGGCTTCTAAATTTATAAATTTTCTTGTTAATGTTTTGTAACTTATGGTGGTCTCAGGAGCACAAGAGAAATTACCAGTACCCTCTGCAAGTAAGGTAAATTTTCTATTCCTTTCTCCTTTAAAAATTATGTCAAGGTTTCAATCATATTTATTTTGCATTTGTGCGAAATTTCTAAGAGTTTTGACATTTTCTTGACCATTGCAGGTTCACCCCTTTCCCTTGGGATCATAACATGCTTATCTTGATAATTTCTTAGCTTCTTGGGTTCATGCTTCAACTTGTGAATACTCAAGTGCTAATATGGGTATTTATTTTTTTCCAAGGTTTTTTTATCGTGAGGCCAAGGCCCTTTTTTATTTGAGACTGCATGACTTAGGGTATGTCGACCTTAAAGATTTTTTTTTGTTTTCGACGAGCTCTTCCTTCAACTAAAATCTTAGAGAGTTTTAAAGAATTATGTATATATATTTAGTATGGCTCTATTTGATGTTGTGGCTAGTCAGCTTTGGTGTCCTGTATTTTTAAAAGATTGTAATGAAAATTTTATTTAGTTTATGATTAATGTATTCGCTCTTCTAGCTGAGGTTACAAGACTTGCATACAATATTTTTAAAGTATGTTATTTGGCCTTGCCTTGGCCTAGTATTAGTTCCAATACCAACACTCTTAGAAATTATGTGCACATGGTTTTGATTTTAAGGATACTTCGTGTTGGAAAATGTAACTAGGTTTGGTCTTCATTATTGTACTTGGAGTCAAAATGTAATATTTAAAGTGAAAATAAATTTTATTATTGTTTTATTTGACTTGTTAAAGCATGGATTTCATGCTTCGGTCAAATGTATAGGTCAAGCCTCCATTTTAGGCTTTAGGTTATTGCCTAAGTCAATGTCCAAAGACTCCTCCATCCATCAAAGTCTCCTTGTTGCCATCATCAAGTTGACTTCCTGCAAATATTTTCATGTTGGCCCAACTGCAGTGACACAAATGTTCTCAACTCAAGTCGGCCTATTTTCGTATGGAAAACAACTATATATACAAGGATGAGGACCTTGTATTAGCAACATAGTTTTTCGGTGAGAAACTCAGAGTTCACATATTTTTTATGATCACAAGATTCTGATAAGAGTTTCAGAGTACATGTTTCAGTGATACAAATTTGGATGAGGGAAAACATTTTGGTGATACAAGTTCAGATGAGGGAAGACATTTCAGTGTTATTTCAGGGAGTTTATATAGGAAATCAAGATGATCTCCATGCTCTCATAGATTGGTTTTAGGCCTCTCACACTTCGGCATGATCTCATAGGATTAGTGGTTATTACAGTGATCTCTGTTCGATGCTCTCAGTGCTAGTACAACAACTTCAAGTTGATTTTATTACAATGGTGCTTCCACTGTTTGTTTGATGCTATGATGGATGGAGGTAGTCTTGAGTCTAGATTGTAGTCATGGTCATCTCATATTTTGAATATATTGGAGGAAGGATATATGACTAGGTTTTCCCCTCAAAGGGGGTTTTGCCTTGTCAACGAGCCTATATCTTGTGTTCTCTTATTTGTTTCTTGGCATTAATCTTGATGATTAGAAGAGATAATTAAGAAATATAATACTAATAATGACAACATCATAGGTTAATGCCATTAAGAGGAAAATCATTTAATTGAAAAACCTATGGATTTTCCATCATGGTTTTAGAGCTATGGTCAAATTCAAAAGGAATTTGAAGGCAATTACAATGAAAATGCAGGGTTCCAATATGTATCAACACAGAAGCTCACATCCCTGAAAGGAAGTTAAGATATCTCAGAAAATGAAGTGAATATTATTTCATGTTCAATGCTACTACTATAACATTTTTTCGGTACCACAACAATGAAGAGAGTCAATGTTAATGATAGTTTGGTCTAAGTTAAGGGTATAACTACAGTGATAAGGCTTGGTGTTACAAGAGAGAAGATCTCAGTGTTTTTATAAGTGTAGTGTTACTATATTTTGATGCTTTCACATATTTGGTGATATGAACACAATATTGGTGCTTCCATAGTAATATGATGTCATGAAGAAGAATAACAGAGATATCAAGTTCTACTAAATCAAATGTTTCATTGAGCTTGGATAGGATTCCTATAATTTTTTATCATGACATAATATTTACATTTTCACAATCTAAGCACTTCTTGAAGGCACAGTTTGATAAAGTATTACTTCACTATGTGGTTTTGAAGCTATCATTGTGTTAGGGTCTCATTTTAATATCTCAAAGTTTACAATTTGGTGTTATGATAAACTACAGTTTGATGTTATTCCAACCACATAGATTTGGTGCTCCCATAGTTCACTACTACCTCAATTTTAGCACTACTGCAATAACTTAGTCTCGGGGCAAATAAGGGTCCTATGTCACCTCAGTAAGAAGGGATCACAATGAAGAAAACTCAGGACTGAAGGTTTGTAAGTATGGATAGTCACTACTTGAAAAAGGACTGGGTTACTATCCCTATAATGAAAAAGAAATGGATAACATGACAAGTATATAAATACAAATCTATCATAAGTTTTCAAACAAAACCAAAGCATGAAGCTGTGTCATATAGTCTTAAAACATAAGGTACCAGTCCAAGGAAAATCAAGTAAGTATTAAGATACACTTAAAATTAGATATATATAATTCTCAAGGTATGTATGTGTTTAAATTTCTATTATCTTAAATGATTGAATAAGGATAGTACTCCCTAGATATCATACATAAAACCTCATATTATAACCTTAATACTTGTTCTCTAGAGTTTACAAATAATCTAGGTCCTACTAATGATTGAAAAGATGAACAAATTATCATATAATTCCATCCTCCATGAGTATGTAAAGGATATAACTTGTGAAGTCAAATTATGTCCTTGGTATCACATGATGTGATTGTAAGTATGTACTACAGGAATAAGAGATGATGGCTTAATACAAAAAGAACACTTCAAGAAATCCTTATGAAGTTTTCCAAGGAACATCTCCAGGTATTTCTCAAACTACATGCCTTACAAAATTCTCTTAAAGGTATGATCATCTCATTTTTGAAGTTTACATTATATTACTAACATATTTATGTCTAGCCTTGAATCATAATGATTCTTGTTTTTGGGTGATTCATCACTTGATAAATCTACCCTTTTTACATCCTTAATTTTCTTGTAGAACCCTAGACATGTTCTCTTGAAAACCCTAACCTAAGGGTATGTTGAAAATGAATGAAACCCTAATCTAGTTTGGGTTATTGATGGAGTCTGAAGAAAATGATATTATGTTTGATATATTGATGATGACATGTTTGGTATTTTAGTATGATCATGAAAACCCTAACTTGTCAGGGTTGGTTTTGGTGTTGATTGAAATCCCAAACCTTTGAAGTTTTGGTTTGGTTTGTTATGTTATGAAACCCTAGATTCTTAGGGTTTGGTTGGGTCTATAAGAAAAAACCTTGTTATTTATTTGGATTCATAGGAATGAAACCGTAGGTATGTGTCCATTGGTTGAAACCCTAGCTTGGTCTAGGACGGTATATGTCTAACATCACCTGACATATGATATGATATACTAATAGATTCCTAGATATATGTGTTGACTTAAGTGTTAATGGTCATGAGTCGTATGGTTTGGAAACAAGCCCTAGTCAACATGTGATGTTATAGGATGATGATGTTTGGAAAATCTAGGGTTTTGCAGCTAAACCCTAGTAGGAGCTAAATTCTCTATGTGTGTATGACATGACAACCTAGAACCTATGAATCTATATAGTGATTATTGAGAATTTGTAAATGGAAATCTAGGGTAACATCAAACCATAGTATATGTTGGTCATGATGTTGATTAAGCTATGATTGGTTGTGATTGTTGAAGCTCATATATGAAATCTAGGATATCTATGAAATATTAGTGAATAATCTAACATATGAATTATGAAAGTTGTTAGATTCATAGATTTGATATGTTTCTAGGGTTCTCTATATGAAGGAACTTATAGTTGAAAGAATATTGGAGCCCTAGAATAATGAGTTTGAAACCTTGATGAGCTATGAATGTGATTTAGGGTTTGTAACTAAACATGGCAAAGAAGTTGAAGTATAGTCTCTTGTTGATTATGTTTGTAAAAATGATTATGTTGTTATAATACTTTTATATGGCTAACTTCATGCTTCTATAATTTTGGTTGTACTTGCTATCTAATTTGAGTAGGTACATCATCTTCAAGTGGGTGAAGATGATCATAAGTAAATTTGATGTGATAAGAATGATATATGAATGACTCTGATAAGAAGGATGGAATCCATGAAATATTCTCGAATGTCATAAAGAAGAAGTAAAAATCCCTAAGTTAAGAGGGAGTTTGGATGAAATCCCCCTAGGTTAAGAGGGAGCCTGGATGGAATCTCCCTGGGAGAAGAGGATGGTTGAGAATATGCCTTATAAAAGAATGCTTATATCCTCTATTATTAAGAGGGAGTGATAGATATGGTTATCTACTTCATGTGTCATGCACTAGACCAGGACTAACAACCGTAAGTTTTGGTGAAGGCCATGAGTGAGAGAAGGAAATTGGAGAATGAATTTTAAGTTTCTATTGAAAGAAGGAAAGTAGGATCCGATTGGAGAATATGTTGTTGCATATGAAGTAGGAAAGAAAAGTGTATGATTGAGAAATCATCTGTCAAAGATTCAATTGATAGTTCTACTATGAAAAGTTAAGAAGCAACATTTAGTTGTCTGGAAGACCCCATAAGTTTGTATTTGATTATGTACATGTGAAATTATATTATTGATTGGGGTTGTGTTTGTACAGGTAAATCTCTCTAATATTTTGATAGCATGCTGGTTATCGATCAGTTTGATTGGGAGAGATTTGTTGTCCTTGATCTGTCAGATTAAGGGGTGTTGAGTATTTGTGAGTGAAGCATTTCCTGGGAGGACATCTAGCTGACACTTTGTGTTGATGTCTAGGTCTTGAAGTTGGAAGGGTGGTGTTGTTCATTGAGCTCTGACACACACCTGGATCCTTGGGTTGATGGTTAACAAGTAAGCTCGATGGTACCTAGTGAAGATGAAAGCCTGAGGCCATCTTAGTCCCACTTGGATAGATTGTCCTAAACAAGAATCTAGTCTGTGGCATTTTGGTGCCTAAATTGTTGAGAGAGAAATGGATAGATTTCCCTGGTTAGGAATCTAGTCCATGGAATTGCGGTGCCTAAATTGTTGAGAGACTAACGAATAGATTGCACTAATTAGGAATCTAGTCCAGAGAATTGTGGTGCTTAAACTTCTTCATAGATGATGTGTTGATATCTTCCATGCACCTCATTGATTATATGTAAATATTGATACCTCTCTAGTTAAGAGGGAGTGTTGGAAAATGTAACTAGGTTCGGTCTTCATTATTGTACTTGAAATCAAAATGTAATATTTAAAGTAAAAATAATTTTTGTTACTATTTTATTTAACTTGTTAAAGCATGGGTTTCATGCTTGGGTCAAATGTATAGGTCAAGCCTCCATTGTAGGCTTTAAATTATTGTCTAATTTAATGTCTAAAGAATCCTCCATCCATCAAAGTCTGCTCGCTGCCATCATCAAGTTAGCTTCTTGCAAATATTCTCATGTCATCCCAACTGCAGTGACAAAACTCTTCATCAACTCATGTTAGCCTCTTTTCGTATCGAAAACAATTATTTATACAAGGATGAGGATCTTGCATTAGCAACACAAATTTTCAGATCCTAAATTTAGAGCTCGCATTTTTTCGGTGATCACATGATTCAGATAAGAATCTCAAAGCACATGTTTCAGTGATACAATTTAGGATGAGGGCAGACATTTTGGTGATACAAGTTTGAATGAGGGAAGACATTTCGGTGTTATTTCAGGGAGTTTGGATAGGGAATCAAGATGATCTCCATGCTCTCACAAATTGGTGTTAGGTCTCTCACAATTCGGTATATTGTCATAGGATTAGATGTTATTATAGTGACCTTTGTTCAATGCTCTCAGTGCTAGTAAAATGACTTCAAGTTTATGTTATTACAATGGTGCTTCCACTATTTGTTCGATGTTACGATGGTTGGAGGTAGTATTGAGTCTAGAATATAAGGGTCATGGTCATCTCATCTTTTGAATCTATTGAAGAATGGATTTATGACTAGATTTTCCCCTCGAGGGGGGTTTTTCCCTGACAACGTGCCTATATCTTGTGTTCTCTTCTTTTGTTGTCTGGAATTAATCCTGATGATTAGAAAAGTTAATTAAGAAATATAATACTAATAATGAAAACATCACAAGTTAATGTCATTAAGAGGAACATCATTTAACTGCTAAACCTATGGATTTTCCAACACTTGGTTATTCGATTTAAATCTCTTGTATTTATTGAAATACATTATTGTATTGGGTTTAGAGGAATACCCTCCTACAAACATTCTCTATATGAAACATGCAAACCAATGTTTTTATTTAGAAATATATGAAAGAGAATAATTATAAACTTCCTCATACAACTCATTTTGATGTGTGATAGAATGTCCTTTTCCTGTTCAAAAGCACAATTTTCCTCTACAGTTTTCTTGTCAATAAAATTTACGGAATGTGTATTATAGTTTCCAGTGATTAAAAATAATTGTTTCCTCTGAATATTCCTTTTCTTTTACTAGTCCTTCCTTGTTAACTATCTATTTATCACACATATTGACATGTCAATAATTATGCAACAACTTGTATATATTTTCTTTCTATTCTATGTTACTGCAATTCGTCCAAAGAACCTGGTGGGACCTATCATGGGTCTTGCCATGTTCTTTCTGAGACCTATTTAATTTGAGTCCAGGACTATTATCCAATTGGGTAGGTGGACATTAAACTTGTATACCGATCCCCAAAGGTAACTAACCTAGACTCAATTTTTATTATAGCTTACTACATACATGTATGTTTTTTTTCTACAATTTTCCTTAGCTACATCATCCTCATTGCTTTCAATGTTGACCCAGAAAATGGACTTGCGGAGTTAATTAAAATCGCATCATATTTGTATTAATCTTACCTGTGTCCACATTACGAAATTATCTAGTATAGAATTTTACCTTGTACACCGTGGATAGTCTTCAAGCTTGTAGTTACCTTTGGACCTGTTGCAGGTTAGAAAATATATAATCTATATCAATTCATAATCTGTAGATTTCACAATTACTTTTCCAAAATAAATACACATATACAAATTAAATTATCTACCTTATTTCCAAATTTACTCTCATTAAACAATAAGTTAAACTAATAAAGATATGTATCTAATCTCTTCCTGGGAATGTGTAAAGGGCTCTCACAATCCTCCCAAATGTAAGATAGCTTTGAAAACTAGCTATCCCCAAGATTTATACCTTCCTTCGAAGGAAACAATTACAATAATATTTATAAGGTATTTCCTCCTGAACCCTTAAAGAAATGTCCAACTTTATTTCTCTTGGGCTCAAACCAATATTTCTCTCCCATTGGTTACATTTAGGAATCAATGTCTTTCTCTCCCACAATATTCCAACACAATACTAGTTTCATGACATTTATCTCCAGTCTTCTTTTTATTTTTCCTAGTTTACCTTTGCCTATTCAGTTGAATAATCACGGAAAAAGGATAAATTTTCCTTGTTTTGTTTGTATCCCTTTCTTGAGGCATAACCTGTTCCAACTATTTCCCCGACACTTAGGAGTTAAGTTCTAGCTGGAAACTCTTAAAATATTATCAAGAGTTTTAACAACAATTTTTTTTTTTTCATTTATCAACAAAATATAAATATTTACATCAACCAGTATTTTCTAGACTTTTAAATTTTCAGCCACAATTAAATAATAAAAGTCATGAGTGATTATCCAAGGGTGTTACATATCCCCTCCCCTTAAAAGGGACACTGTCCTCAGTTTTTTAAATTCCATTCTTTTTTGGAATAACATAGGGAAAGCCTCTTTCATTTCTTCTTCCAATTCCCAGGTGGCCTCTTCAAGCCCAAAATGATTCCATTGCACTTTGACTTGAGAAGTGGTTCTATTTCGAAGTGCAGTTTCCCTCTGATACAAAATCTATATAGGTTCAACCTTGAAATCTCCTTCTAGTTTGACCTTTACAACATTTCAGTTATGTTGGGTTGTGTTATATTCTTTCCACGGCTAGCCCACGTAGTCAACTAGGGGGTTAGATGGGGGTCGGAGCCCCCGTTTGTTGCGCCGATTGTGTAGTGGGGGAGGGGGGCATCACAAGGGCTTTGAGGTGTACCCAAAACCCCACTTTATGGGGTCCAGGGCAGCGCCCTGGAAAATTTTGGTTTTGGACCCTATCTTAGGTTGGGCGGACCCACCTATGGTTTTGTGCATGATTTTTGCACATGTTTTTTGGACACGATGGTTTTCGGTCCATGGTTTTGGACGCGATGGTTTTCGGTCCATGGTATTAGATGCTTTGATGTATAATATGTATTGTAACATTGAAAGGACCATAAAGAAAAAACAAGCTGGTAGTCCTGGTTTTGGGATCCAGGGGAAAATCTTTGTGTATATGTGTTTTATGTGTTATGCTCTCGCATTGTTTATTTTCTGTGTTTTAGAATTCGTATGGAGGTAATTTCTGTACGGGTTAAAACCTACATTTTGTATCAGAGCTGTTTTTGGCTTCAAGGGGATGCCTTTGTTGTTGAGGGGTTTTGCTTGGGCCTGTGGTAGACCCTGTTCAGTGGGAGATCTGCAAGATTGATTATGGTGGTGAAAGAAGATGGCGAGCAATGGAATGATAGAGATCAAGAAATTTAATGGTTAGAGTTTTGAGTTGTGGAAACTCAAGATGGAGGATCTGTTGGTGGATAAAGATCAGTGGATCGCTGTAGATCCAGGTATTAAACCAACGAGAGTGTCCGATGAAGAATGGAAGAAGTTGGATCGAAAGGCAAAGAGCACAATACGGTTGTGTGTCTCAGATTCAGTATTGCTGAATGTGTCATGGGAATCTATGGCGAAGGCTTTGTGGGACAAGTTAGGGACTTTGTACCAATCTAAGTCTCTGGTGAATAAACTATTCATGTGGAAAAAACTATATAACCTGAGGATGAAACATGGAGACTCGGTGAAAATCATCTGAACACATTTAATACTGTGGTAAGTCAGTTAGTGTCTGTTGATATTAAAATTTCAGATGAAGATAAGTGCATCAGTTTGTTGTGTTCTCTACTAGATTCGTGGGATAGTCTAGTTATTGCAATAGGGAGCAATGCAACTACCTTGCAGTTTGATGAAATGGTCTCAGCCTTGTTGACGGAGGAGATGAGACGAAAAAATATGGAGAGCCAAAATGGTGATGCTTTGTCTGTACGAGGACGGTCCCATAATAGAAACAAAAATAAGCATCGAGTGGGAGATCTAAATCTAGAGGGAGATCTAAATCTCCAGGAAAACCTGTAAAGGTGGTGTGCTGGAAATGCGGAAAGGAAGGGCACTTCAAAAGGGACTGTAAATCTAAAGCTCCTAACAAAGGAAAGGGATCTGATGATTCTCCTTCTGCAGAGGCGAAAACCACCTTAGATGAAGGTGGGGATGTGTACTTGGCTTCTTCAAGTACACATGTAGATCAT
>APFE031143260.1:0-11499 GCA_000404065.3 Pinus taeda | reverse complement strand
GGGTTCTTGATGATTAGATCAAACTGGTCCCAATCCTTGATTAAAGTAGGATCAATATTTATATCAATATCAAGGATCTCACTAGTTCCTTCCTTTGTCTGCTCCCTTTCAGGGCTCTTTTCCTTTTCAGGAGTCTTTTCAATAGTTTTCTCTTCACAATGGCCATCTAGTTTCACCATAAAGATAGTATTTAACAAGGCTAGAGGTAGTGTTTGCAACTTCTGTGTCCTAAACTTCAAAAGTTCCTCTAATCCCTTTGCTCCCAATTTGATTTTTGCTAGATGTTTAACTTAAGAAGATAACTCAGCTGGAAGTGAACAAATCATCATAATCATCCTTCTCATGTTCAAACTTGGCAAGTTTGACATGAGAGGTGAAATTGTAGGCGACTGCTTTTGGATCATACTGCCTCTTTGGGATGACTGCTAACTTTAACATTTTAATTTTCTCAGCTTTCGTCTCTACACGTTTGAAGTCATGCAGTTTGAAAGTACCACATTGATGGGGGAATGAAGGCCACATTTATTTTTTGGACTCCTTTAGGTTCCTTGACATCCCTGCTTCTATCATCTGATAAGCTATTTCTTTGGCAAATAGTTTATCAGGAATGTATAAGGGGAGGACATGTGGATCAGTAGTGCTGCCAAAAAGTATGATGTAGGTGAACTTCTCTTCACTGAACCAACTACCAATTGATGTTAGGTCGACATTGGCTTCATCAAACAACCGAGCAGTGGGTTTGTTGAATATAACGTAATGAACATGCAAGACGAAACCATGACAGATTCTATAAATATGATTTTTATAATGTGCTTTCCACAATTCCTTATGATAGATATGAATGGGGGTTAGGTCTTGTGGAGTCCATTTCCAACCTAAAATGGGGTAATCAGAATTGAAACAGATAATATCCAAAATGTAGGCACTCATATAAAATCGGGGTATTACTCAAGTAGTCACAAACCTGTTTCTTCTATAATCAAGGATTTGGTTGGCCATTTTATCAAATAAAATGGCTGCCCAATCCATGACATAAGACTTAACTGTTGCTTCCATCAAGGGTACCATTTCTATAGAAAACCTAGCTGAATCATGGACTCTAAAGAGTCTACATATCACAACACTAGCATAGCAGTAAGGAGATGCTAATGAATCTACAGAGTAAATACCCGATGATTCATTCTTGTGTTTGTTTGGTTAATGCCTCCACTACTTGATAGGGTCCGAGTCCATGTTATTTTCCTACTTCTGTGGTTCAGGAAAATGGTACATCTTTTTTATATCTTCCACCGTGAATGACCCGAACATCCTTCCATCAGCCATAAAGAATGCTTTGTCTGTTATGCTGATACTTTCAGTTACCCATCTAACCAAGTCATTGTAAGGTAATATTTTAGTGCAGGCTGCTCTTCTGTGAAGATAAGAGCTCGCAAAATCCTTAAGAGTACTCTCTAACTTCTCAGTGGAATTCGTTATTCCCTTTTCTTCTTCAATCTCTTCTGGATCCTTGACTTCCAGTCATTTATATATTCTTTCCCATGAAGCCTGGGCTAGACCGAGGTAGGTAGTATCAGCTATCAAGACCTTTTTTTACTGGTTCCTCTTTGGTTATGACGGGAGCCTTTGGTTTCTTTGATTTCTTTGTCATTTTCACTGGATTCATAAATTCAGACTTGCTCTGCACAATGAAATAGAAGAATGTAACAAAGGAAATATTTCCTCAAAGCTAATACACAGTATACAAGATTAACGACAATTAAGCGCAATGAATGTTATGGATTTGATTTATTACACTAGCACGGATGAAATCCTTGAAGGAGTCAACCGTAACTACTTAATTAATGATTTTCTGTAACTGGCAACGTGACACTTAAATGCCATAAAGATATGTCGCATCGCAAATCTTGATAATGATTCTTTTAAAATAAATATTGTAACTTCCCGATCAGTGATAAGTGATTAATCGCATATCGCAGATCGGGAGGTATAAATGTTATGCTTAACTGTTTTCATTTTTAAAGTTACAATTGCAATAAATGGTAAGCTAGATCACTTGAATAAAATGTTTTCCTTTTTATTTATAATTGGCTTATAATTTAGACTCACAAAAATTCGCTTAATGACTATATTTCACCTTTATTGAAAATCGCACCTTCCAATAATGAAATTGCATCGGTGATTCCAAATGGGAATTTTTTTATGTGTTGCATGCTTTTAGTGATGGACAATTGCGATCGAATTATCACATCGAAAGATTTATATGACCCCTTGGAATGATTCCTTGATAAGTTGCGATATGCATTTTCCGATGGCATTATCGCATCGGTGATTGCCAATGGAACCTTAAGTCTACCTTTTAAAGAAAGGATGTGACACATTCATTTATATTTGTTTTATGACATAGTCTTGTTTAATGTTTAAATTGGATCAGACCTTCTCATAAGGATTTTCACGTGTTGTATAGATTTTGCAAAGTTGCAATTGTTATTGAACTTAACCTAAAAGCAAAAGAATTATCACAACTATTGATTTTATCTAATTTCTAAAAAGGGGACCCACTTCTTGTTAAAGTTTTAGGTAAAAATTTTGAAATGGGGAGTGTTGTTGTATAGCACAACATGGTGTTAAGAAAAATTTTAGTAGCCTGCAGTTCCATAGGATATTCAAGCAATGAGGATCAACTACCCTTGTCACATCATCATCATCATGAGTGTGTTCCTGCCAAGAGAAAGACAATTTGTATCCTTGCATGCACAAGCATCCTTTTATTAAATGCCCTTCAACCATTTTCATATCTTAAAACTATTTTAAATGAAGTTTTTCTGGTTTCGGCGCTTGTCGCAACTATTTTTAAAACAGTTGCAACGGACCAATTTGCATAGTTCATAAAAATTTAGGTCATCGCTGGTGTACATCACTTTCCTGCGACGATCCCCATTTTGGATTGTGCAAATTTCTCGGTTGTCGAAACCCAAAGGGGAAACCTGCAATGACCAAGGCAGAATTTTTGACCAAAACATTCCTCCAAACCCTAGTATAAAACATGAAATTGTATCTAAAATTGGCACAAAAATGAAAAAAAGGATAGAGCATTTCCCTAGAGGAAGTATGCAAGGCAATGGACCATTGAATCTCCGGGAATTGATCACCAAGTTTCACAAGGTATGCAAGGTTCGAATCTTTTTACCATAGTTAAAAACACAAGTGAATTGTTTTTTGCCATAATGTCTCTTTTGTAGCCTTTTTGTTCAAAATTTAGGGTTTTCTAGGGTTTTGAATCAGGGTTTTGAGTGTTAATTGTGTATTTTTGTGAAACAAGTCTTATGATTGAATTTCCTTGTGCAGCAACAGGTGTTTCGGAAGTTGGTGATGATCGATATATACTCGGTAAATACCGAAAAGTTTGTTTTGAGTCAACTTTAAGCTCTTTTCTGACTCTTGAAATGTGAAATATTGTCGATCCCTTGTCGTTTTGAGTTCGTTCATGTTTGTGAAGAATCATATATCTAGTAGGTTTTTTACTTTTTTGCACTGGAGACACTGTTTACGAAAAGTACTCCTTCACTGAAATGGTCAAGCGGTTCTCTCAAGTTTCATTTTCTACCTTTTCGGGCTTGATAGACACAAGTTTATGAAAAGGGCCCATCTGGAGTTTTCTTTTCCGTGCCTTTTTCAAACTCTCTAAATATGAAAAAGACTCTGAGATTTACCTATGTCGAATTCATTAAACCCTGACGACATTGGACTCGTCACCATGATGAGACCCAAGCTTCTCCTCCCTAGGACTCATTAAAATTCCACTGGGTTGGATTTGTCCAAAGGAAAAACTTATATTGCAAGCATATGCTATCCCCTTCAAGCTTGTGTTTCCAAAATAATAGGCGTACTCGCCAGCAATGGTGGGGGAAAATTTCGAAATATTTTGTTGATTACCTACGGCAGCTTGTCGCTCTTGAACATTGACACTTTTTTCTTCTCGTCGAGTTTGGGATATCCTCATTTCATCATTGGACTTCCAGGATTTGGGTTCTTCATTCTTGTTCATTCCATTCAATCCCTATTGTCTCTGCATGACCTTCGATCCCTTGGTACCAAAGTGCTGCCACATTCCGGAGTCATGCCATTGATACATTCAAGAGCTTAATCCTTCTGTAGTTTACACCCTTACCTCCTCCTTTGATTCTTTGTTTCATACGTCTTCATCTTGTTCCTTTGTCTCGCATAATTGATGTGGGAAACATTCTGGCCCTCCTACGATGGATCGCTTTTTGTCGACATCAACTCATTATCCAAGAAGTTGATCTAGAGACCCCTTTTGGGTACCTTGGAACTTGCATGCCTCAATGGCAAGTTCTTCGCACTCGATGATAGGCTTGCATTATTGGTCTTCGATTGGGTGATTTCACAAGTGTTTGACGTTATATCATTATTCACACTTTGTGGATTGTTCTCACAGTACCTTGAGAACCATTGACATTACCGGTGGTCTCTCTCGCACTTGTTAACAGTTTTCATCATTGGCCGGTACTCAAGTGATTTTCTAGTATGCTCGACTTCAACACATTTATTTTCATATTAGAAATTGTACGATGGATAGGTTGGATTCAAGACCTCAGACTGAGATTACATAAGTTCAGGACTACATGGATTAGTTTGTGATTACATGCATGACTCTTTGATTGGATGGTTGCAACCATACCTGAGTCTTTATGGATGGCTACGACCATACCTGTATTTTCATATGGTTTTATCGACTGGATGGTTACGTCCATACCATAGACCAATTCTATTTGTCTTTTGGATGGTTGTTCTCATACGTAGACTACATCTATTTCTTTCACTATTAGAGATATCAATTGTAGTTGCGTTTTCAGGTTCTCTGCAATGGTGTTCAAACTCAATTATAATTTCGTAAAGCATTTCACCCCTCCCACTCTCTCAGCCGTCATGCTTTAGGGGGCATCTGTTACACAATAATTTGTGACCAACCCCGTATCCCCTGATCCTGGGTAAAGTCGGTCCTTGAATGGCATCTGCTCTATGTCATACATCAGAATATGTGTCCACATCTTCCAAGTCACTCAAGAAGATTAACTATGGTCATTAATCCTGAAGTTGACCCTTTTTACCGATGTTTCAAGATCATCGCAAGACACCATCATCCTGCCTGCGATGATAGCCTGGAGTGAACAAGAACGTCGCGACATCGTTTCCGATTGGATTTTAGAGATCATCACAAGTCATCAGTGTCCTTCTTCCAACAATAGCTCTGAATACGCTATTGCCTCACGATGTTATCTCTGAGTCTTAGTGTTTGACTTGCAACGACCCAGATATGGCAAACTAGTTCAAAAATAATGCTTCTAGGTGGTTCTGGAACTAGTTGTTGGGTCAAGGAAGTTCTCCTTTCCTCATTTGAGATGGTGGTTCCACCTTTTGAGTAACCTCCAATGAAGATAAGCTTCCTCTCCCCTCATTTATAGAGGCTCCTCCTCTTATAAAAGCATCCTCCATGGCTATGATTAGCTAGTTGGGAGTTCTTAGCTAGTTTTTTGGTAGTGAGAAAATTAGCTAGTTCTTGGTGTTGGATTGATAGCTTACATTGTGGATTGCTGATAGCATAGTAGTTGGTTGTGGATTGATAGTGTAAAATGGTGTTATAAGTAGAAAGTCTTGTTGTGATTTCCTTAGTCTTACACTAGTTCTTTTGGGTGTGAGAGAGAGTCATCATTCTTTCTGGGAGACCTTTATGAGTGAACTCTTATGGAGACATACTGATTGGACCCTTCAAGGAAGCTTGCGACATCAAGGCATGGCTGTAAGATTTAGTTTTGCTCATATTAATACAATCAATGGTTATTTCCTATATCATGTATGAAATATATTTGATAGCTTATGGTTCCTTGACTCTATAAGCGAATAGTTCGTTGTTGTGATCTATTATGTGTTTTGTTGTTCTCTTATGTTGTTTCAAGTGAATCACTCATCAAGGAGAGGAAAACGATAGATGAAGCAGTGTAACAAAGACTACATCAAACACCAGCATAAGGTAGGCTCTTTCAATGATGACTATTTAAGGAATTAGTTGTTGTTTTGTCTTGTTGTGACTAGACCCACTCTAGGGCTAGAGGGGTTTCCTCTGTCCACAGAGGGAACTTTACCTACATCATAGCAGGTAACCCCACTCTCTAGGGTCTGGGGCAATGCCCCGAAAAATTTTGGTTTTGGACCCTATGTTAGGTTTGGCAGACCTACCTATGGTTTTGTGCATGATTTTCGCACATGGTTTTGGATGCGATCATTTTCGATCCATGGTTTTGGACGCGATGGTTTTTGGTCCATGGTATTGGATTCTTCGACATGTATAAATATGTATTATAACATTGAAAGTAACATAATGAAAAATCAAGCTAGTAATCCCGGTTTTGGGATCCAGGGGAAAGTCTCTGTGTATATGTTTTCTGTGTTATTCTCTCGCATTGTTTATTTTTTGTGTTTTAGAATTTGTATCCAGGTAATTTTTCTATGGGGTTAAAACCTACATTGCATGGAGAGTAGCAAACCCATGGAGGAAAGAGAATGTTCCTTCAGGTGAGGAAGTGGAGGCTAATGTTCATCAACGGTTTACGGGTTCACTAATATATCTTGTGCACACACAACTAGATATGTGATATGTAGTCAAATAGCTAAGCCAAGCTATGGTTAGGCCAACCAAATTATTTTGGAAAGAAATTAAGCATGTTATATGGTACTTTAGAGGAACTACCTAGTTTGGAATATGATACAGATGGAAAGAGGGAGTAAAGTTGTGTGTCTTCACAGATGCTTATTTGGCAAGAAATCCATCATACCAAAAGAGTACATTAGGAGGAATTTTCAGTGTTAGGCCCACGGTTGTTTCCTGGTACAGTAGGAAGAAAATGTTTGTGACACTCATGAGACTATCTGGTCAGATGATGGATCCTACTATGATCTATTGTGATAATCATAGTTGCATCAAGCTCTCTAAAGATCCTATATTTCATGATCGATATATATATTATATATAATATATTTTTATAATATTTATTAATAATTATATAATATATAGATATATATCCTTATCACCTTCTGGGATTATGCCCATAGGCGGATAAGAAGTTTGAGTACATTCCTATAGAGGAACAAGATGAAAATATTTTGAGAAAGGATTTTTTAAGAGGAAATTTGAATTCATAGAGGTGGGATAGGGGTGATAGTTAATGCATTTCTTGATGAGAGGGAGTGTTGAAAAATGCAGCAAGAAAATCTTAGTTTGACTTTGCCTTGGTCAAACTAGAGAAAATTCAAATTTCCATTTCAATAGAAATCTTGGAGGTAGTTAACTGAGATGACATGGATTGTTAAATTAAGTTATTGCCTGTTAAACTAGTGCTAATTGTTATAGGAACTAGTGGAAGGTCAAGTTGTGCAGTGTGACATCAGTCACACTCAGTGATGATCCAGTCAACTAATTAATTAGCCCAAAATAATTGTTTCATGCATAGAAATTGAATTACCCCGTCGAGATGGAGATTCCAAGGAAGTGTACTATTATTTGTAGACTATTCCAATTTGTACATGTGGTGCATTCAATCAAATATCATCCTAAAGGACTTGCACAATTCAAAATGGGTAATTTTGCTAATTAATTGGGTCCTGATTCCTCAAGGAACAACACAAGGAAATGGGAACTTGGAGGGCTTTAAAATTGGCTAAATGTTGGCCAAAGTTATTCAGTTAGGTAGATGGATAAACTATACACTTGCAGGTTGTGCTCAAGCTTGAGAAAGCATATGTATTCATCTTTATTCTTTGGTTAATGCAATATAGATAGGAAGCGATTTTGAGAAGTTCGTTTCCCATAGATAAATATCTATGTATTTGTGATGTTTCCTTTAGCATGTCTATGATATGTGTTCTATATTGTGAATTGAATTTTGTGAACCATTATAGTATCTTTAAATCTTATGATTTAGTAAATTTCATGAGAAGATTAAAATCTGCACATAATTTCTACGAAGCATGGTCAAATACCCTAGAAATGTTTGATCTCTCTCCAAATCAATTTGACCTTCTAAAAAAGAGATAAATTCTAATTTTCCAAGTCAGAATGATCCAAGTCAAACCAAGTCCAAGGTTTGTCAAATTTGTCCCAATGAAAAGTCAATGCACAAAACATAAATCTCCTCCTTCCCTTCACACATGTGATCTTGAACCTCATATTTAGGCTTGTATGAACCAATCAAATCAAGAGAGAGAATAGGTGATGTGCAATGATGCCTCCAAGTGATATGACATGATGTGTATTTATATGTGGTTGATGAAGTAGATTTTCCTTTCCTAGGTCGACTTGTACTTTTGTGCACATGTGGGTTTCACATTAAAAATAATATTTCTCCTTCACAAAATTAAATTATTCCAATGACTATCATAGAATTCTCTCGATGAGGAAGGTCTCCCAATGGAGTAACTTCATTTTTCAAGCCTCCTATTTTAGACCTATACAAACCAATCAAATCAAGAGAGAGAATATGTGATGTGTGATTATGCCTCCAATTGATGTGACATGATGTGTATTTATACGTGGCTGATGAAGTGGTTTTTCCTTGCCTAAGACAAATTGTACTTTTGTGCACATGTGGGTTTCACATGAAAAATAATATTTTTCCTTGACTGAACAATTGTGTATGTTGTTTATTTTCATACAAACTTTAGCTTGTTACATGATTTGCCTTTGTATAGTATTTAGCTTGACACATCCTCGTGCAACATAGGACTCTATAACCAATATCCATCGTAGTAGATTGGAAGGATGTGGAGGAGAGGGATATCTATGGGAGAAACTTTCTTCCATCACTTCCACACCTTCGAATACAAAATTCCTCTGCACATAGAAAAATTCTACGACGTGGATTAACATATATTAATAAATTGATTAATACCTAATCACATGATTAACATAAGCTTGCTTGCCAATAAAAATATGTCTTTTCTACATTTATTCAGAAATTGACATGTAATTACGCCGTAAGGCGTTCCCTCTGGGAGAAACTTCCCTCCCATGCCACGTGTAACTTTATATACCGTTAATCTGGGTGTTAGACGATTAAAATAACTTGGACCATTGGATCTGGTTGGGTCAGTTACTAGTTATTAATTAAAAAAATTCATACGTTATACATTTAATTCAATTATTAGAATTGTAATCGCCTTTAACTTGAATCCGATTTAACATTTAACTGTTTCTTGAATCTGTATTACAGATTTATAAAAGTGGGACGCTGAGTCTCCCCCTCCGGTATCTCACAATCAGATTTAACATTTAACTGTTTCTTGAATCTGTATTATAGATTTATAAAAGTGGGACGCTGAGTCTCCCCCTCCCCCTCCTGGTATCTCACACAGAGTTCGAATCTATTAGTTAACAGAGAATTTGAATTTCAGGAGCCCACGATGGAAAGAAGTGGAAATCAAAATGGTGGAAGATGGCGAGGAAGTGGAAATCAAAATAGTGGACGATGGCGAGCGGTTTCCTCTTCCTTATCTTTAGTCTTGACATGGCAATGGACGAGGACAACCCCGTGTTCGAATCCCTCCTCGCCACAGGATACTCAGAAATGGCTGCCATTGTCACGCGGATGTTGCACAGTGAAGGGTTTGACATCCGGACCTGCAAGAACATTTATTAATTTAAAACTTCATTCCTTATACATTTAATTCAAGTACTAGAATTTTAATCGGCTTATCTTGAATCCGAGTTAACATTTAACTTTTTGTTGAATCCGTGTTACAGATTTATAAAGGTGGGATGTTGAGTCTCCTCCTCCAGCTATCTTACACAAAATTCGAATTTATAAGTTAATAGAGAATTTGAATTTCAGGCGCCTACCATGGAAAGAAGTGGAAATCAAAATGGCGGAACATGGCCAGCGATAGGAAAGCACCTGGTGCCTTGATACTATTTCATCATCCTCATATTTAATCTTACCATGGCAATGGACGACGACAACCCCGTGGAATCCCCATCCACAGATCAAGTGTTCGAGTCCCTCATCGTCCCAGGATAGGCAGAGATGGCTGCCATTCTCCGCCACGCGAACGCTGCAGGGTTCGACATCGCCACCTGCAAGAACGTAACAATGTTTGCCCCAGCTAGACGTGGAATTGTTCCCTGTTGTTAGTTTCCCAGCTCTTCCCCGCCACGTGCTTTGCCACGTTGAAGCGTAGAAGCTTTAGTAGGGCGACCTGGCGAACAAGACCTCCAGCATTTGAATCCCCTCCCTGGCTTTTGGCCGCTCCATCGTCGTCACCACGGGACCTCCAATGAACCAGGTAACCGCCAAGTACGTCGTGCTCAACTACAGTGCTAGGGTTGTTTCACTTGATCTTTATGGGAACGCCAACCTGGTAATTCCCGGAATCGATCGCGTTCTTGATGACGAAAAATATAAGGATCTTTTAAATCTTGTGAAGCTTAAGGCCAAGAAAGGCAAGAAATTGCACAAGAAACCAGGGGGAAAGTGATCAAGAATGGGTTGTGCCTGCCGTCATCACCATGCCATGAGTCCAAACAGTCCCTTGTGGTTTCTTTTCGGTGGTTGGTACTCCAGGGTTCAAGATTTCAGGGGGGATAAATGTATATGCCACCGTCTGGTTTAAAAGCCCTGCCTTATGGAAAAAAAAATCTAAAATTAATAGCAAAATCTAAAATTAATAGCAAATCATCTGAAATGTAAAAAGATGGCGCATAACAAAGAAATAACCGCGTATTACAATGGGTTTTTGGTCTCACTTTGTTTCGTTACCTTCTTTGTTCAATGCAAATAGCTGATGTTACTTTTCTTTACGCGGATAAAAAAAGATAAATTAATATAGTTGGATTTTATTATTTAAAACATTTTATTATTAAAATTTAAAAATCATAAAAATTAATTGATTATTATTTGAATTTAATTTATTCACTGGGTTACTGCAAAACATGGAAAGCAAACAGTTATTTTAATTTATGTTACCCCTTCCAAACGGCGGTTATTTTAATTTGTGTTTGTTGGTAGGGTAGTGATAAATTAATATAGTTGGATTTTATATATTTAAAACATTTTATTATTAAAATTTAAAAATCATAAAAATTAATTGAATTATTATTTTAATTTAATGTATCCACTGGGTTACTGCAAAACATGGCACCAGAAAGTTATTTTAATTTATGTTACCCCTTTCAAATGGTTATTTTAATTTGTGTTTGTTGGTAGGGGAGTTGTGTGCGTCTAAACTATTATTTTACTTTTTGTTTTGTTCATTCTAGAGTGTTAACGTTTAGTATTTTTCGATTACTTTTTGTTTTGTTCATTTTGATTTATTTGTTTAGTATTTTTCGATTACTTTTTGTTTTGTTCATTCTGATTTATTTGTTTTGTTCATTCTGATTCCCTGCTAGAGTGTTAACGTTTAGTATTTTTCGAGTTCAATTCAAGATTC
>APFE031143257.1:55650-65831 GCA_000404065.3 Pinus taeda | reverse complement strand
TTGGTAGACCCCTAATTAAGATGGATTTAGGATGGTTTAATTTTCCTCTTTAAATATACTATATTCCATATGAATACTATGGGTCAATACAATGGGTTATCTTAAATATGGAGCTCAAAAACTTAGACCCCTAATTAAGATGGATTAGGATGGTTTAATTTCCCTCTTTAAATATATTATATTCCACATGAATATTATGGGTCAATACAATGGGTTATCTTAAATATGGAGCTCAAAAACTATGGGTAACTCAACCAAGTCCATGAATCAATTCTCTTGATATATAAAGGGACTTGGTAGATCCCAAATTAAGATGGATCTAGGATGGTTTAATTTCCCTCTTTAAATATACTATATTCCACATGAATACCATGGGTCAATACAATGGATTATCATAAATCTGGAGCTCAAAAACTATTGGTAACTCGACCAAGTCAAGGTTACCTTAACTGCCAAACAAAATGAATAAAAATAAAAAACATATATTTGTTATTTTAACATTGCTTTATTTTGATTTTAATTTTATTTTATTTTCACCGTTAAATGATTACATTAGGTTACAACATCTATAACCATAGTGGACTTGAAAACGACTCTCGGGGCAATTGTTGGGGAAATTATATGTGTAATAATTCCAACATTAAATTATCAATGTGGGGTCATAACACTTAGAGGCACAAGTGCAGGTAATGCAGGATCACAACATCTAACCTAAACTAGAATATGAGATAAATTTACTATCTAAGCACGTAATTTATAATCATTGTTCAATTGAGTTTATTTCTAATTATGACCTAAGACTTACCTATCACAGCTTAGTTACTATGATTTAATACTCAAAACAAATTCAATCGAAATCTACAGTTCAAAATGAAACACTCTTATTATTTGAATACTCTAATCTCACTTTAAATAATGACAAACTCAATCCAACGATAAGATCTACTCAATCTAAGTGCAAGAAACTTAAATCGACCGAGGCTAACTCAAAAAGGCATCAAACTTATGCTACATCTTAATCCAATAGAATCCTATAATAGCTTAGTTACTCTGATATAATACTCAAAACAACTTTAATCAAAATCTACAATTCAAGATGAAACACTCTTATTATTTGAATAATTTGATCTTGCTTTAAATAATGGCAAACTCAATCCAGCAATAATATCTACTTAATATAAGTGCAAGAACCTTAACTCAATCAAGAATAACTCAAAAAGGCATCAAACTTATGCTAAATCTTAATCCAACAGAATTCACTTTCACTCAAACAATGTTAAACTAAGGCAATAATTCAAAACAAAATTGCAATTAATCTAATTCCGGGGATCACACAAATCAATGAGCATCCAAATTTTAACCTTTCAATCTTCCTAACATCACTCTGCAATAAGAATTTAAATAATCAAGATTAAATTAACGTGCTTCAAATCTAAGAAACTACAAAATAAGAAATTATCCTATCCTTAGATTACTTTAATCAAACTCAAGAAATCATTCAAACATAAACGCATTGACTAATGGTTTTACCAATAACTAATTACAATTATAGTGAATTTCAAAACTAAACTACAACTCCAAACAATGATTTAATGGTCTTGTTGCATTGCTTTCAAATACTTGATTGCTAAGACACAATGCTACAGGAAATTGCATTAAATCAGTAAGGTACATAATCCATTTCAATCATATTTAAAAGAAATAGAGTTATTGATCTCTTGTTTATCCAATTAAGAAGCACCTTTAAGTATTCAAATCGTAAACTTGTAACAAATGGATTATTCATGAAATAAAATCATTGATCAACACCATTCATTAGCTTGCAACGAGTTGGAGATGATGTGTATATTCAATTTCAAGAAAACAAATTATAGCCTTGAGTATAGAATCAAAATTATAAGATCTAATTAACAAATGCTTTCAAAATAAAATCCCTATGTCTAGATTTATCCTATGATGTGTTAAAAAACTTGCTTCCATGCGGTGGTGGGCCCTTGCCACTCCCGAAACAAGTTTAAATTAATGCAATACTCTTTCAAAAATCAAAATCACATTAATACTTACAACAGATTGAGTGCAGAATCATAATTTTCTATTATGGTTCAGCAATCATGCATTTAAACAAACTACATCAAAGCTTCCACTGTATTCATAGTGTAAACAATATTACATACAATCCTTATGATTTCTACCTCTCCCAGCTCCCCAAAGTACATGTAGAGCATCAACTTTTATAAGGTGAAGCTAATGGAAACAAAGAACAACCAAAACTCAGAAAAAGCAAATACAACAACAAAAAAATCATATGCAATCTGCTAGAGAGTCTTAAAATGAATGATGGTTGGGTTCATCCTAATCATGGAATAGATGGAGGAACTAATTCCATTTTTAACACAAATAAAACTCATAAAATTCATTTTCCTCCATGTGGACCTAGAATCATTCACAACCAAACCCAAATTGTTCAGCGATTCTGTACTTACGCAGAGAATTATGGCATTGATTTTGGGTTATATGAATGAGGGTATTTTGAACAAGATCCACATCTCATAATCTCGAGATTATTTCTCATTTGATCAAAAATTGAGATTTTAACTTGTAGCAACTTAGTTTAATTGACTCATGAATATTTTCGTATAGAACCCAACGAAAAATGAACTTAGCAAAAACCGTCGTTAGTAAGTCATAAAAAATTCATCTCTAATCATAGAAAATATAAGAAAACTAATGATAATCAACCACAAGGTGTAAGATGTGATTTGGCGGCAAGTTGAGGAATTATGGTATGAAATGAGTGTAAACATATAGGAATTTAGGGTATGAATAATGGTATTTGTATGGTGGAAAAATGGGCATATTCGAGGCCCAAGATCCCCCCATGCCCGAGGTTTTGCATGTACTCATGCAAATAAATCCCTTGCTCATTAAGAGATTCTTAACATTTTGTAGAAGTTGGTTCTTTGTGGGACAACATTGCTTTAATATTTGGAGGTGTTGGTTTTTGAGGAGAAACACTGCTTGAACATTTGGAGGTGTTGGTTCTTGTGGAGAAACACTCTTCACATTTAACATATCATACTAATTGATAGAGAAATACAAATTGAGGACAAGAAAGGGATGGATGAGGAAGAGATGAAGAATGAAATGAGGCGGTGATGGAAATAGTAGGTACGTGAATAGGTTCTTGCATACTTGTCATCACAAGGCCAATGCTTATAGGTGGTTTCCTTTATCATTTCATGACAGTAATGATTTCATCCTCCAAATAGAATTCTTTTTATCATGGAAGGAGAAGACACGATAGAGACTACCTTTACACCATAAGGATTTTTACTTTAACATGGTCTTGTAATCAGAGTATAAATCTTTTTATTATGAGTAATGAATGGAGGGAAGAGAGAAGGATAATGATTTATGCGAGATGAAATGCATGGAATGAGAAGTGGTGAATCATTAATTTTCATAAACCCTCTAATGAATTAGAGAATCTTAAGCCAAATTTACCTCAAGTCTTACCTTTGTCGTTGATGTGCTCGGTGCTGCAAGATGAAGTAGAGGATGGAATGGATGGAGTTAATTTGAATACTGATCTGATCTGCTAAAGAAGGCTAAAGGATGAACATAAGGTATCCTTCTCCCCCATGCCTAAGGAGTTTTATTTCCCCAAAAAAATGAGGAAATGTGAATTTTGCTGCAAATGAATGACTAGGCTCCTATATGAAAGCCTTTACTGAAATGAATATACTGCTGCAAATGAAAATGGAAATATTGATACAAGGATCCAAACTATTGCAAATCTATGTTGAGATCACAAAACCATATAATCATCAACTACTACACTCCCATGTGAAATCTTTCATATGTGAATAAAGGGTGTCGATGTCAAACATAAGCAAGAATCATTGGAATACTGACCATTGAGGTGGCCGTTAACCAATGCGAGATATCCCACCTTTGATGTCAATGGGAATCAAGGCACCATATACATTCTACTAGCCATGAATGAATTTGTCAAAGTCAAATGGGCTACAAAATTCATTCACCAAGAAACATTGATGTATTTCCTTAGTAGATGACAAGGACAGTTGCCACTAAGGCATGCGGGCTCCTAGGTACCTTATCTAACCCTAAACTTGATCCTAGATAATGTGTTGATGTCGATGGGACAAGGCTTGTTGGTAGATGGGGCTTAAGGAATCCTACATCAACCAACTTGATTATAAACATAATGACTTGAAAGATACATGATCTGAAGAACTTGTACAAATTTACAAACTTTCTTGGGAACTTTACTCGCCAGTTACTTGGTTTTCAAGAAAGGTTCATCCCAAGTCATGCCAAAAAAGCTGGTTTAACTTGGATTAGCTTTAGAAATTGAGTGAGTGATTAATCTGTAACATGTTCATCGAAGTATTTTCTTTTTCATCAGAATTTGGGTATTTAATATTGTTTCTTTTGTTCATATTTCCTTGCTTCACAAATGTACAAGATGAGCTAATAATCACTGAAATTGAATGCTTAGTGATTCCTTGATCATATTTTTCATGGGTCTACAACTTCTCGCATTTTAAACTAAAGAAGGCGTAGAAGTAAAGGAAATTGCAAAATCTTGCAGCGTTAATCCTATCCATGATTTTATCTCTTCCCATTCTGAACCTTAGAATTGTCGAGTTGAGTTGAACCATTGCATCGTACTCATTCATATTGTTTTCCCTTTAGTCATATTCCTTTCTTATGAAATGACTCAAACCCTCTAATTTGTGAATCTCATAATCCTGATCCTCTACTTTGCATTTTTCTGAGATCTTTCCTCAAAATTTTGGACTTTTTGGCTTATCAGATTCTTGAGTCTATATTACATTGGAGCTATTTTATAAAAATTGTGAAATTATTTATCTCTAATTTTTGGATGTCTAATGTACTGATATTCCTACATAATACATTAAAAAGGAATTCACAAGTTTTATTTATGAAAAGTTTCGAAATTATTTTATTCTGAAGTCTTGCTTCTTGATGCTTTCCTTTAATATTAAAGACTTCTATATATCGGAACTTCCGATAGTGGAAGTGAAAATCAATTAAACCTCCGAAAATAAATTCCACTAAAAACATTTAAATGATAAAGACTTTATTTATCGGAATTTTATCTATCGGAGAATTGTTCCCATTTCGAAAGTATTGTTTATCGAAGCTCTTACTTATCACTTTGATTCTCTCAGAACCTCAGAATCTCAGAATATCAGGTTAAGTATCCATGTAGGTCTTTGATCAATTCATTATGATCTTTCACTATGCTCACATTATCTTTGTATATATTTCATGTTATCATGGTGGTCAAGAGCTTGGATGTATTTTAATTATAAATTTCATCAAATCCAAGTATTTATTCCTCGGGATAACTTTGTGACTTTGGGGATATACAATCTTTATGGTATGTGCACTTAGGCCTCCTTTTACTCTTCTCGGCAATCTTTCTGGCTAATTAAAATTTCATCATTTGTGGTTCATTTATGTTGTTTCCTTTGTCTGACTATTGGATCCCCATTTCATTATCTCAGTCATCATTTAGTATGCATCTTCATTTTCTTTTCAAGGCACTCTGATATCTGAGTCCATCTTCCAGCCTAAGAGGAGTGTACTAGAACCTTTGCATCACATAATGGATTTAATGGGGAGAAAATCCTGCTTCTGTGAGGGTCGATTTGTTGCAATTGACAGTCATGCCCATGGATATTTGGAATAAATCAATTGTGTTCTTCATGATTGTCAAGTCTCCAATGCTTCCATTAAGAAATAGAAGGACATCGTCCACAAATAACAGATGAGTCAAAGTGCAATCATCCATGATTTTTATTCCCTTCAGTCTGTCTCTTCTAAATTCTTCTTTGACTAGCCTACTCAGACCTTCCATTATCAATAGAAAGAGGAAAGTGGATGGGGGCAACCCTGTCTGAGACCTCTTTCGGAACAAAAAAAGGGGGAAGTTGCCTCATTGATAAGCATGTTGAAAGGTATATTAGTGATGCAGCTCATTTAATGAATTCAAAATGGAACCCTAGGTGGGTTAAAAGAATTCTAATATACAACCAGGTTGCTATATCAAAGGATTTTGAGAGGTCTACCTTTAGGATCATACCTTTGATTTTCTTGGAATGCAGAGAGTGTAGTACCTCCTAAGCAGTTCCCACAGCTTCATGGATTTGGCGATCTTGTAGGAAGGCAAATTTCTTTGACAAAAAATTCTTGGATAGAATGGGTTGCATCTGATTTGCAATAATTTTTCCCACGATCTTGTAGATGCAGTTACACAGAGATATAGGTCTGTAGTCATCAAAGGTAGAGGGGTTGTCGGATTTTGGAATGAGGGCAATGAATGTGGAGGTGAAGGATTCGAGGATATTCCCATTGGATGTGGAGTGTTCAATGACTTTAAGAAGATCCTCCCCCAAGGTTTCAAAAAAAGTTGAATAAAACTCGATCGACCATCCGTCCGACCCTAGGCTTTTATCCCTCTTAAACCATTTGATCGTGGCTTCTAATTCTCCAATAGTGATCTCCTTAGCCAGTTCCTTGCATGCTTCTTGATCCACAAAACGAGGGAATAATTGAGCTACTTGAATGATTTCGACAAGATTTGCTTCAGGGGGCCCCCTGTAGATCTGTTTAAAGTGAGAGTTCTCTAAAGAAGCCAACTGAGGGAAAGTCTTGACAGTGTGACGTTGCTCGTTCGAGAGTTTCCAAATGGTATTGATGGATTTCCGGCCATTTGTAAACTTGTGATTGAATTTTGTATTGTCATCTCCCTAGAGTAGCTAAGTCACCCTACTTCTCAGTCTCCATAATTCAACGTGTTCCTTGAGGATTTTCCTTCTAGTGGCATATAGTTCAATGAGTCTATTCCTTTGATCGGTCACTCTATAGGCCCCTTCCAAGTATTGTTCAATCTCAGCGATTTCCTTCTCAGCATTCAAGAGAGTTTGACTGTCTTTTATTCTCTTATTGTGAGCCCAAGATTTGGATAGTCTCTTCATCTCAATGAGGTTATGGGTGAATCCCTCTGATATGTTCCCACCAGCATCTGGGGGATGCGCCATCCAATATTCCTTGATCATTTGATTATATGTGGGGTCCTTGAACCGAGTGGAGCTGAACTTGAAAGGTCCTTGGGTTTCCGAGGCCCCCCACTAAATTCCATGAATATAGATAGATGATTAGAGAATCCTCCCGATCCCACCCATTGTCTATGAAGAAACCCCAATGTTAGGAGTCCTTCCTTTATAAGGAAATGGTCGAGTCTTCGAGCAAGACTATCCTCACCGTCTCTATTGTTCCTCCAGGTAGGTAAGAGATTGGCAGAGGGGATGTCCAACAAATTATGGGTGTCTAGAAGATTCTCAAAAAAGGATGATAAAGGATCCAATTATGCATGATGTCCCCATGACTCAGAGTGTCCAATGGAGAAATTTAAGCCCCCTCCCATGATTAGGTGATCTTTCTGAAAAGCTTCTGAGCTGAGGAGACAGTCCCAGAAGGCAGGCCTATGTTGGCAAGGCCCATAAACATTTATGACTCGCACCTCCACTCCCAAATCAATTGAAAAAAGGTCTGCCCCTATATGCCCTAGACCTCCCCAACAGTTACAGAGTTTTATGGAGAGGGTGTTGTATCCCAGGGCTAGTCCTCCGAATCATCCATTTGCATCTATTCCTACAAATCTCCATCTAGGGAGCATAGCCTCGAGAAGGTGAGTAATGGTGTCAGCAGGTCCCAACATTTCTTGGAGAAAGATGACATCTACGGGAAAGGTAAGAAAAAGTCTGCGGAGGACTAGTTTTTTTTCAGGTCTAGGTAACCCTCTACAATTGAAGGAGGCAATCTTCATGAGGGGAAGTCAGATGAGGGATTCGATGCTCTAAGTACCCTTTGAATATTTGGCTGCTTTCCCAAGGAAATCTCGCCTCCGGCCCGTAATTGAGCCTTTGTAGGGAAGGGGGTCGACCCCACGGGAGTTTGGGAGGAGGTGGTGAAATATGTAGATCGAGCCCGATATGATTCAGGGTCTTTAACTTTTGCTTGGCCTTAGATTGAGTCTGATATCGAGGGGATGAAGGGCTAGCAACAGGTAAAGAAGTGAAGTCAGGGGGGGGGAATCGGAAGAGATGGAATGGTGACAGAGAAGGTATGATCAGGTGAGGGGGGGAGACGACCAAAGTGTATTATGAGGGAGGATTCACGCTTGCATTCAATAAACAAGAAACCAGAAATTCAATTAATCCATCGAAAGCATTTAACTTAGAGGGATTAGGAGAGTTTGAAATCATACCCGAAGAAACCACCAACCCAACAGCTGCTCTTTCCCTAGTGAGAGGAGGGAATGGAGGTCGAAGCACAGGCCTGCTGTGTTTCTTTGGGGTCCCTTGTGAGAGATTCATTTCTGCATGAGGTGAGTCACCTTTGTTGCCATCTTCTTTGCTGTGGGGCTGCTCCCCCTGTTCCTGATCTGTCTTTGGGGGAATTGTCCTTCCAGCTTCTCCCTTTTCCTTATTTTTAATGAGAGGGCAGTCCTTGTAGAGATGCCCCACCTTATGGAATCTCCTGCATCTGAAAGGAGCTCCTTCATAATCCAGCTTTTGCCTCCGAGAAAAGCCCATCGCTAGTGTCAATGTGTACCAATATTCTTGCATATGCCATCCTTCCTGTTGAGAGGTAGGATTTATCATACTCCAGGTAGGTTCCCAAGGAGTTCCCAATACACCTAAAAATGTCCTCTGACTAGAACTGAAGGGGCAGGCAAGGTAATTTGACCCAGAGAGGGCTCGCTCCAAGTTGTTCTCTTTCTGGGTCGAAAAGTGGTGTCCACCTCCGAAGGAGCACCGGTGCTTGTTCTATATTCAAGACCGTTGAATGTACCTAGTTAGTGTGCTCTGCCCTGGTGAAACGGAGCGTATCCCATCCTTTAACAACTGACTAAACCACCGGTAGTTCGATGAGATGATTACCCCAAACCTCCGTGGCCCATTGCTTCAATCTAGTGGCACTGTAGAACCAGCCCCTGACTCTTCCAACTAGCACTCGCCCGGTTGTGTCCATCGACTCACTCCACTGGAAATACTCGCCCAAGCTCAGGAATACCTTCAAATCTTTTGGTTTCAGGACCCTTTGTTTCTTCACTCGCCGAGTTCCTTAATCAAGTTTGGTATTTTGATGAGTACCTTAGGTAGGGTCAGTCTCAGATGCAGGGACGCTCAGGAGGGGTTCAGAAGGAAAAACCCCCGAGATGGGAGGAACTTCTGTAATATTCCCAGATGGGGGGGCCGATGAGGGCGGAACATGATGCCTTGGATTAGAGGCAGCATGATCGCTGATGGTTGCTGTTGAGAGGGTGTGGGAGCCGGTGGAGGAAAGGAAAGGTTAGATACCCTTAGAGGAGATGCCCAGACTAGGATCTAGTGTTTGATCCACGAAATTTAGGGTAGAAGGAGACAAAGGTTGTGTAGTGAGGTCTGGGATGGAGGGGGAGGCCTCTGAGAGTGTAGCCACCGAGCACGAGGGCCCTGAGATCGAGTGAAGCGACGCAACGGTGTCAGTGAATTCGCATTCGTAATGGTAGTTGCTTGTTGAGTTTACCTGGGGAGCTGTCCAGATCGAGGTACCCGCCAGTGGGTCTTTCGAGTAGTCTACTAGGTCCTCCATAACCGTCTCTATATTCCTGTGCCAGCTGCCTTAAGAAAACCAAGGTCACCTGTCATTGTAGTGACCAGGTAATAGTTGAGGGTAAGTCAGGGAGGTGGGTAAGGGTAAAAACCTAAGCGGAAAAAACAGAGTGAGATACCGTAACGGCGAAAATGGGGACGAAAGGTGAGTAACGAGGCTGGTGTATGAGAGGGTAGTGAGGTGCAACCGTGTGATCAGATTGTCGTTGACACTGAGAAGGCTGCAGGGTCCGGACGATACCCTAACCCCATCCTCTTCGCCGTTGTGCCTTCATAGCTCCATCCAAGTGTGTCCCTCAACCTATAATTGTTATGTAAATATAGATAGTTAAATAAAAAGAAATTTCCAACTAACCTAAAAATTACTTAATAAATAAAGAAATCTATAAAAATCATACCTTCTAGTTTTATAATATTTAAAAAATACAAATAAAACTTATTTAACTTCTCACAAAAATAATTAAAACA
>APFE031143257.1:0-40532 GCA_000404065.3 Pinus taeda | reverse complement strand
CCTAATCCTAAAGGGTTAGCGTGGAAGCCGAATGGACAAGCAGTCCAAGGGACCTTGGGATGTGAATCCCAACGGTCACCATATTGTACTATAAATGTACATCTTTTGTGAATAAAAATTGTACTGAATGATTTATCTTTCCTATTGTTTTCCTATTTGGTCTCCCTGACCATGTCTGTTTAACAGATTGGCTCAAAATCAAATTTTCCATGTGTGTGAAGAGTCATATCCTAGAATTCAAGTATTTAATAGACATACAATTCCAATGTGTGTCAGATGTAAAAAATAAGGAATTGATCATATATTTTCAGTTGATAATCACATGAATCCAAGAAGAGAGCCTAAAGTTCATGCATAGCTTACTTAAGTTGAAGAGATGTTAATAGCACGTGTAAGTCCAATTTCGCAGGTTGTACATTTGATAGGTGGACAATATAAATATAAATTACACACCATTAGTTTTCCACAAGAGGTTGTCAATCTTGCCATGAGATTACCTCGACATATTAAAGACCTGGATTTTGTTGTTTTTGTGCGAAAAAAAGGTAGAAAATGATCAAATTATGATTTTACTGTCAGAAAATATATTGTATTGTGTGCATTATATTATAAGGATGAGAATGATCCTTATTATCGTGAAGTTCAAGTTGACAACAATGCACTTAGAGAATTGCCTAAAGTTGCAACAGATGTATCACATATGCTTAATGTTGTTTCTTTGGAAGATATAGATATTGACACTGAATTTGCAATGTTGGAAGGGGTTGAAGGGATTGATGATGCATTAGATGAGTTACAAACATATTCTTTTACAACAAATCTTGTAAATGCATGATGAGAGATTGATATTATTCAAGATTGGGTAGAAAACCCTAATGCAAAGGAACATAACCCTAATGCAGAGGAAGTTCTTAGTTGGCCTGGTAGTGGTTCATCTCCAATTAATGAATATAACACAGTGGGATTATTCAATATGGAATTTCCAACCTTTTTTCCCAAAGGGTAAAGCAAATTGGTTGCAAGCACGAAAGAGAAATGTCCATCTTCATGAATATGGAAAACATCTTCTCTGATATCATGACAACAAGTTTGGAAGGGAACCACGATTCAGATACTTTTTTATCAATATGATCATGATGCATCATGCTCAAGCTTCCTATGTAGTTTTTATAAATAAGAATTTGACAGATCTACCAACAACAATAGAGGAGTTACGGGAACATCTACAAAATCTTCCAAAATTACAACTTAGAGAAATATTAATGCAATTTGGATCTGTATTGAGAGGCACACGTGCATATTGGAATAAGTGTCATGTTGAGTTATCTGACTTACTTCAATAGATTGGGTGTCCCACAATATTCATTACATTAAGTGTAGTAGATATGCAATGGCCAAATCTACATAAATTAATGTCGGAAACATGTCCTACAGATCCAACAGAAGCAATAAAATGGAGATGTTAAAATGTAATTAAAAATACTCATATTGAAGCATATTATATGCACCTAAGGCATAAAATGTTTCGAGATGAATGTTTTGAGCATTTTCATCATGCTACAGATTATTGGTGTCACTTTGAGTAGCAACATCACGTATCTCCACGTGCATAGATTTATATGGTTAAACGATGCTCCTAACATGGACACATTAAACTGGGATGATTCTACACAAGTTAAATTTGCTAACGAATATTTTGATGGATGTGTACATGCATGAATCCACGTGATCAACATTAAATAAATATTCAGTTTAGACTTAATGTTGATGATCATCCTTTCTTAAAGGACACACAAAAAATATTTCAATCTGTTAGCACTCCGTAATTTCGTAAGGTTGTGAAAGAAATTGCAAAGATAACCACAAAACCACTTTTAAGTTTAGAAGCTAGCCATTCTAAAATTAGAGAGGGATCTCTCTGCCAGATCTAGCTTTGTTTGCTTTGTAAGATTTTAGGCTAGATGTGAAATTTCAGAGTTTTTTTTTTTTGAATTGGTTTGGTTGGAACAACAAAGAAGGCCATTGGGAAATGGAGTCACAAGGGTTTAAAATGGTCACCTACAGAAATAATCAAGCTTAACTGAAACATGGCAAGGTAGGCATACTATATTCAAAATTTGTGAAATGGATAAGGAAGAATTGATTTAGATTCACCTTAAATATAGAGCATTTTCACCTAAATTCTATATTTAAACTTCAGAGGAAAACATTGATATTGTTTTAAGCCATAACATAGTGTTTTTGAAACAAATCCTGAACTTAATTTTCTTTAAAACAATAGAGGAAAGAAACACATATCAAAACATAGAAGTAACAAAATTATAGTAAGAAGCACTTCACCAATACATATGACACATGAACCCTAGAACAACTTGCTTGTATTTATACAAATGGTCACTTAATCTAAGTGATCAACTTTACAGTAAATGGTAGTCTTTCTCAGTACAAGTCCCAACACTAATACTTTGAATTCTGAAGTATTTATAAAAATTATTACAAAATATATTCTTTGAAAAATATCTAGAATTTCTTGCAAAAATATCTTAAACTTTTTACAAAAATAGAACCCAAATCTAGGAAATCTGAAACTGTTGAAGCTGTTGGCACTATTTTCCTGGGTTGTCGGTGATGACTGGATCTGATAATAGAGGCATTATTGTTGATTTCCTTCTAGAGGCTCGATGACTATTTACTTTAGTAACTCACACAATTTTGTCCATTTCTCCTCATCTAGATGTTTAAACTTAATTAAATTTCGATAAGTATCATATACCTCTATGTATTTTTCAAACATAGGCTTACCAGGAAACAAATCACTGATTTCATGTTTAATTAGTAGGTTGTAACTGAGGCCTTCTCTGAATGCTTTTCCTATAATCATACCCTTAATTTTGGAAAATTTTGACTTGTCTTTGACAATGGAGCACAATCTTTGTTGATAATCTTCAAGCTTGACCAATGTATTTCCCATCCCTTTTAGACCAGGGAGACCTTTCTGATGTAATATATTAAATTTCTTATGAAACCTATGTATGATAGTCTTTAGACCGTTGCATTTTCTCTCTAATTGCAGCATCAAGTTTCTCTTAGTGAGAACCTTTCTCACTTCCAAGATGGTGTCTATTTTGTCCTCTATATCTAGATCTTCCAATTCTTCTTTGGATTTTTAATTTTAAAACCTTACCAGAGAAGTGGTTTCATTGGTTCTGGTTCCAAGGTCCCTTTTCACATTTGTTAAGAGTCTCTTTGATTTCTGCACCAATTCATCTTGTTCAAAGATGATTTCAATGGATGGCCATATCTTTGTGATGACCTCATTTATCTCCAGTGAAATGTTCTCTTTAGCTTGTGCAATGGTGTCAGTCATAATGGATTGGTTTTCTAGATATTATATCCTTTCTGTGAGTTTGTGTGTTTTCTGTAACTCTTCCAAATAGACAATATCCATTTTAAATTTTTGTTCATGGAAATTGTTCAGTTTCTGCAGTCATCTTCTCAATCTCTTGGTCTTTAATGTACATGTTTTCCATTGCTTTGGTAAGTTTGATGGTGTGTTGCTGGATTGTCCTTCTCTTCTTGTATCTGTTGTTGAATTTGTTACTAATGTTAATGCCTCTTTTGTTGATGTACCTGTCACTAGAATCCCAGCCAAAGGGATGACTTACACTGAAACTGCTTGTTTTTCTTTTCCTTTCAAGAGTATTTGCATTTCTTTCTCAGTCTTAACAATTTGTTTGTTCTGTTAAATAATAATTTTGAACGCATTCTCTTTTTGTTGTTCATGTTCTCCATAATCCTTATTTTATGGATCTTTAGTGGATGGTAGCTTAAGTTGTCTTCTCAATGCTTCTATGTCTGCATTTTTATTTTTTATAATCTCCTTAGCTACTGTTATATTGTTGAGATCATATCCCAATTTAATGACTAGATAATCCAAATACTTTATCTTTATGTCTTTTGCTAAAGAAGAAATCCTTTCCAGTTATAACTGTGCTTGAATGTTGTTTACAGAGACTTGGAGCTTAGCTGCAGACATAGTTGAATTTGTTGTAGTGTTGTAAAGAATCTCACTTGACTGCTTATGGAAGTCTATTTGGTCTATATGACAGATCATAACTATATCGAAAGAGAAAATGGGCTCCTTGTAGTCATCTATTGATTGAGGTTAAGAAACTTTGGGCTCGAGGAAAGAAACTTGCATTATTTTCTTATTAGTATCAAATGTCGAAAGAAGCCTATACTAGGTGCTGGTTGTTTGCTTCCAAAACTCTAAAAATGTAGTAGCCTTGAGTGCCTGATTCTTTCCTTTAATTTCTTTGTAGATGGAAAAAGTACTTTGATATTTCTTGCTTTATTCCATCTCTCCCGTCGGTGATGAAATATGTGTATCTATTATTATTGAGTTCATCAGAGATACAAGAATGGTCTCCTCTCTACTTGACACTGAATGTATACCTAAGCCTGTTAATATAATAGGTTGTTTTTGTTCTTCACTTTGTTTTTGTGTGTCTCCTACATCCATGGTCTTCTGCTTATTTTTGTACACTATGAAATCCTTTGCTTAAATCTTTATCACTGAAGGGGAAATGGTTTCCCTTGGTTGTTTTTCAACCCTTTCCTGTCGTACTAGTGTTTGCAATGTTGAAAACACATGTTCTTCCGCCTCTTGTAATGTATTCTCCTGGACTTCTTCTTGGTTCATGAATTTCTCTATCTCTAGTCTGGACGTTTGGGCATAAGGAGCATACCTCTGTTCTACCCTCAATTTAGAAATTATATCAAAAGGGTCATAGGACCATGTAAAACTGTGCTTAAAGTTCATCTTCTTCAAAATGGCATCTACTTCTTGTCCTGTTGATCTTGCATTGCATGTGAAGGGAAAAATTTGTGTTTGTATTTTGATTTTTTCATTATGCTTGGCTTCCAGGAAGTGTAGCTAGTTCATGTTGGTCATTTTCCTGATAAATTCTAAGGTGAAAATGTGAATTGGCACAAACCTGGGGAGTTTATAAGGGGTAAATCACACCCATATATCCTGATCTCTGTATAACTCTAGTATAAATACTAGTCTCCTTTCTTGGTCTGGTCACTTAGGTGCAAATTTTGTTGATCTCTGGATGTGTTCTTGCTTCTACATCACTGTTTAAAAAACTAGCCACCATATGCAAAAATTGATCCACAAAATCACTGAATGTGAATTCAATGATGTTCATTTTAACCAGGGAGGTCCAGTGAATCACTGATTGGGGGTTCCCTTGACTGTCTAACTTCTGTAGATGAAAATAAAACCTGTGTGATTGATAATAAAGGAACAAATACACCAAGACAGATGCATACTTGAAGACTCCTTCAGTTGAAAATTTTATGAATTGTTCATGAATGTTTTCTGTTAAAAATTCACTATAACAGAAGATGGTAGGAGGCTTTTCACCTTTGGAAAACATAGAAAGAAAGGCTAGGATGATTTCATCAACCCATTGTTCAGAATGGTATCCTAATAGGCATGAAACTATTGAAATTATCTGTATGGTCATCTCAGGTAGCATAGAAGCACGATAAGGGGGTTTGTTTTGGGCAATTAGGCATTTTATGGTAAGAAAGTCTCAAATATCCTGGATCTCTCGGGGAAATCGAGATTATTGTACATTTCCATGAGGAAATCTGGGTGAAAAGGTTTCATATGATTAGGATTTTGGATTTGGAGCTTCTTTGAGATTGAATGGCCATTAATGGCAAAAAGAATTTCACCATTTTGGGCCACTACTATTCTCTAACTGAGAATGTATTGAAATTGACACTATGTTAGAAATTCTGGGAAATGATAGGTCTAGAGAAAAATAAATTGGGACAGGAGGGAGTCCCACAGTCCCAAATCATTACTGAGGTCAAGGTGATTCTGTTTGAGCCAACTGTGAAGCTCGTAAAGATCGTACTCACAATTGGTCTCTCCAGCTTGGTATAAATGGTCGACTAAGGGTTGGTGGTCCAAATCAATAGGTGGAGGTAACATTGGGTTTTTAGTGGATGCTTTGGATTTTCCCTTAGCTTCCATACTAAAACAGAAAAATGAGACAGAAAATATAATGATTACTCGGGAGAAAACAAACTGGTCACTATGTATTTTGTTGTCGTGATATGTACTTGACAGGAGGAATGTTGTATGGATTATGCAGTAGCTGATTGGATATCTAGGTAGGAGGAGGTGGTAGTCGAGTGATGCATCATACCTTTATTGTGAATAGAAAAAGAAAGGGGGGTCACCTACTCAAATTTATGGTTTTTATAGAGCAACTGTATTTTTCCATTGCATTCGGCCCATTATGGAGCGGGACCATTGCATATAGGAATGTTCCGATTAGGAACGATTGGATTTTAACGGGAAGTGGCAACGAACGGGAGTGAGGTGGACAGGTGGAAAAATGAGAGTGGAAGGGATAGTGATTCGTGGCGATATAGGATGATGGGAGGGAATTACGTGACAGGGTAGGATTAGTCGAGAGGTGATTTGGTGGCAGGGTATGGTGGAGCGGTGGGAAATGGTCGCGTGGATAGTCAAAGGTAGTGAGAAGTGGATTAGGGTGGAGCCCGGGGGGTGGGGGGTAGTGGCAGTAAACGATTTTGGAGGAGGTGGGAAGAGGAGTAGATGAGGGGACTCCATGTAGCAAAAGCGGGTTAGGGAAGACTTCTTACCTAGACTCTCCACCCCCCTGTTGGATAACCTTCGGAAGTTTTGGTCGAGGTGGAACCGATCCCCTCTGGTTCATCCAGGTAGGGTAGATCATGGCAATTGAAAGATTCACCCATCTTATTACAATTTGGTAATCGTTTTAAACTAACACGATTAATTAATCTAACTATTATTTATTAATTCTAAGGGCGCATTTTGAGTTGAAAGCCCCTTTTCTATTTTGTCAAAGGATTTTAATTTTTTTTCTATTTTTATTTGCCAATTAACCAAGCTTAAGAAATTTGGTTAATCCTCCTTTATTCTACCTAATCAAATTCAACCAAGATTATACTATGTGGTTGATCTATTTACTATCCTAAACTAATTTTATTTGATTTAGTTTAATCATGTTTAAACAATATGATGAAACTGAGTAATCTACCTCTAACTTTGATGTGGCATTTAAACAAGTTGCACACTTCATTGAAAATCTCTAAAGTATTATTGATGCATTTTTTACTTTTCTTCGAGTGGAATTTAGACTTGCTCACCTTCATACATATTTTTTGTGGGGTTTCTTCCATTTTTTTTTATGTTTTTCACACACAAACAACAGACATATATATATATATATATATATATATATATATATATATATATATATATATATCTATAATATATATATATATAATATATATATATTATATATATTACCCACTTTTGCTTTTCTTTTGTTTTTGTTATTTTTCTTTGGGAATAAATTTGCAAGATGGAAAATTATTTGCAATCATTTAATATACAAAATTATAGCTATAATCGAGTCGTCCTATGAAATATAGGACTCTAACACAATCTTATCTTATCATTGATTATGAATAACTTGTTAATTGTGTTGAGCGTCACATCACATGCAATGAAAGATCTTACCTCTGAAATAAAGAGGGAAGATTGGTATGTTAATATAACGCACCATGGGATCTATGTGATGAGTCAAAACTCTATGTTTATGGGAATGGAGAAAAGAAATATGAACCAAGACGAAATGATGATAGATTGAATATGCACAATCATGAAACATTCATGATGTGGAGGGTTAATATAGATTGGAAACCTATTCTTTGAAAGCGCGTCGTCATTAATTACATAGAAAAATATGCTACAAAATCTGAAAAAGGATCAGAAACATTCCATCATATATTGATGTGTCTATCTTCTATTCAAAACCCAAATGAACCCATAGCCCGTGTATACAAGAGTTTATTCTGTGAAACTATTGTTGATAGAGATATTGGTGCATAAGAGACATGTCATTTGGTTCTAGACATCTGTCTTTTCAAATGTAGTTATTGATTTATGGTTCTGAATGTTGGTATGAAGGTTTTCAAAAGGTATAGGTTGATACAGATAATGCTGACAATGATAATTCCCTTATTGATGCATATACCAAGAGACATGCTGATATTGAGCACCTTCATTGATAGATGTTGGAAAATCATGGTCATATGACAAACATCAATGTGGGAAAAAATGGTTACAATGGAAGAATGCAACAATTGTACGTGTTTTCCCTCATTTTACCTAAATTCCTAACCAAGAAGATGACAAGTTCATTGAATTTTGTTAGTTTGAGTTATTACTACACAAGAACTTTCGTGATTTTCACATAGATATAGGTCAGGCAAATGATGAGATAGTGCATAATTGGGAAAACTTTTGATACCAACCATGGTATGTTGATCGCAATCCATTTCTTCCAATTGATCCAGTTGAATCTAATGAAGAAGAAGTTAAAAATACACCTGCAGATTTTAGAGAGAATGACTGGGAAATTATTTGTGGATTGTATAAAAATAAATATATAAATTACAATGAGTTTGAGATGCTGGGACATAGATATCGTGATCACACGTATAAGTGGAATACAATTTTGTTGATGAGGTCACCTCTAATCATGTTATTCATTTCATATTTGAAAAGAGAAAGTTGAATTCCATTTGTACTAACCAGCATGGAAAGTCTTACTACTTTGAAAGTTTTGGTGTTAAGCGGAAAAACGCATTTGATTCTGTCCTTGACCACTATAAATCAGGGAGTGGCCAATTACTCTTGCTAATCCAAGGAACTGCAAGTACAAGAAAGTATTATTTTATTGGAGCCATTAGAAAAGCACTTGTAACCAAGTCCTTTCCTGGGAAGATTTCATTATTACTTTTATCTCCTATAGGGGTTGGAACTTTCAACATATATGAAAAAACAATTCATTTTGTGCTTCAAATTCCAATCAAAGACGTAAAACATCTAAAATAACAAAGTTTACTTACATTCCAAGAAGACACAAAGAATGTGAAATATATTATGATAGATGAAATGAGTTTTATTGGAAGACATCTATTAATAAATATTGGTTCAGGACTTCAACAGGCTTTCCTAGAAAATGAAAAAGTTGTTTTTTGTTCGGAGGTCAATTATATTGGTCGATGATTTGGTACAATTGCCACCTGTTATGGATAAACCTATATATGCATGTACTAGTCATGTGAAATACTTATAGAACTCATTCACAATAGATGCGACCCTTGATATTGTGTTTCGACAAGATGGAAAAAGCAATCAACAAAGAATTTTTTCTCAATTTGTTGACGAATGTAAGAGATGCAACACCAACTATGGAAGACTGGAAACTACTCATGACTCGTACAAATACACTCTTGTATACTTCCATAATAGAGTCATTTGATAAGGAAATACATTTATTTGCAACAAATGATGATGTACAAAATCATAATAAGCTTTCTTTAAGGAACCTAAATTGTCTCATTACAACCAACATTGCTACAAAAAGAAAAGGAAAATACATGGAAATAGATGAGGAACAAATGGAACTTGAGTTACTTATTGCAGTTGTAGCTTGAGTGACTTTACATCAAACAATTGGACTGATGTAGGACTCATAAATGGTGCTTTTGGAATTGTAGAAAAAATTGTGTATAACCTTGATGTTTCACCCCCAGGACACCCCCAGGACTACCCACATATGTTTTAGTAAGATTTGATAAATACATTAGAGTGTCATGGGATGAATCATCCCCTCAAACAGTTCCAATTACACCCATTGAAAGAGGTAATAGAAAACAAATTCTTTTGAAAGTTGCTTGGGGCTTAACAATCCATAAGTCACAAGGATTGACTTTAGAGAAAGATACTACTAATATCGGAAAGTAAGAGAGATAAGGTATGACATTCACTGCGATATCTCAAGTTAAATATTTGAATGATCTACGATTTCAACCTTTGTTTTGATATGAATGATATGGAAAGATGGCAAAAGTAGCAGTGCGAAAATAAGAAAAGCAGAAGAAGAGAGATTGAGACTGACCATATTGTAAACTAGCCTAGATCCATCTTAAATAGAATATTATTTTTTTTCTTTTTTCATCGTTCAATATTGTAACTTTGAATTCAGAATTTGTATTGGATGGATGTATTAAAAATGATTATATTAATATTATGTGTATTTAGCATATTTAAAATTATTATATTAATATTAGATGTATTTACATATTATTGATAAAATTAATCATATGTTCGATAGGTTTTCCTTGGCCGCACATAACTCAAACTAGCCTAAATCCATATTAACTTCAAATCTATCAAGCACCGATAGGTATCAAATATCTCAAGGTATCCTATATATCTATATGATTTAAGATGATTAATATTACAAAACAAATCATTATATAAATTACTAACCACATTTCAAAATTATAATTTTATTATTAGCATGTAAACCTTAATGTTTATATAATTTTTATTAATGTATTTTTTGAATCAACCCTAATTAAAGTAATAAAACAAATAATTTGATCCGATTTTTCCTTTTTCAAAATACTGATTCCATCTTGATCTTATGTGGCAAAAGAAATAACTTTTGGAAACAATTTGAATATATCAAAGTCTTAAACTCAGTCCTCCCAAGTTCCAATCACAATAATAACAAGTCTAATACGTAGCGTTGCTTCTTAGTACCTGCCTCTTATGCAAAAAGTAATTGATAACATAAATATAAAAATTCTCCTCATGCCCATGCATAAAGATCTAAAAAAATTTTAATCATTAAAATTTATGATTTGCAAAGTTCCATTTTGTAAGTGACATTATAATAGTTTAGATCTTCTTCAAGTTTTGAATTTAGGTTTCTACTTTAGAATATTAAAACAGATTTTCAAAATATTAAAACAAATAAAATTCTTAAAGTTTTTAATTAGGGAGATTTTATAGTTCAAGTCACAAAGTTAAGATTCAATAAGTGTTTAGTTAAAACAATGAAATTTCTATTTTCCATTATAATCATTAATAACAAAGATTTACATAACAAATAGCATCAATTGGCTTATGTTTGTTGTCTATATTCTTAATTAACTAATGCATCACGAATGTTTATAAGTCTTTACCTTGCATATTTGACAACTTGATATTTCAAGGCCTTATATGACTCCTACACAAATTGCCCATAAAATCAAGCTAGCTATTAAAGTTAGGTAAAAAAGTTTGAAAGAAAACATTATATTATATTAAACGAACACATAATTAATTATGAAAATGCATGTTGACTTAGGGGCATACCAAAGAGCTATAAAATTTATAATGAAGGGGACATTGTTTTTTCTTATCAATACATTATATTATTTTGAAATATGTTGTTTTTCTTGGTTGATAAGTGGGTGAATCCTGAAAATCACGCTTACCCTGTGGCTGAGAGGCCACAACTTAGGGGCATCTAAGCCTTCAAATTCAACCAGGGATCGCACCCGGCCTGAGCCGCACCAGCGGAAACCATGTTGGATATTCTGGTATCGGCGAGACTAGAACCGGTGACCTTTGCTTACGGAGCGCCTTAACAGTGCGCTCCTTCACCAACTGTTCTAAATCTCTTTGATATTTTGAAATATGTTGTTAGTAGGGGAACAATTGTGTTTTAGAAATTTTATTTTTTTATGAAAAAAAACAATAGAAAAATATTTATAAGTATTGGGAGACATTCGTTGTTAATAGATTATATATGCAATAAATGTAAAATTGAGACTATAATATTAGTTCCAATTAGAAATCAATTTATGAAGGTAAAAAAGAAAATCGATAATATATCTTTATATTGATATAGGAAGTGATAAAAAATCAAAAATGAGTTTGTTGGATTTTTTTGTGGTTGTTGTAATAGTATTGGAATCCTAGTAGTAATGCTTAAAAGAGATTTTGTTAAAGATTTCCCATTATAACTTAGGAACATTTTTATTTTATAGTGGACACAATATTTACATGTTTAAGTAGATCAATATATATAATATTATATATAAAAAGTGAATCTATATATAAATAATTCATAATATATATTAATATATATAATATATATATATAATTAACTAACAAAAAAATTATGATAGAATCACATTTAAAAAATATCATTTATATATATAATTAATATATAATCAACAAAAAAGAATATCATTAAAATAAAATTCGTAGTGATTGTTAATCTTTAAAATTAGAGTAGGAAGTTGTAAATTATTTTTAAAAGTTGCACATAATTTTGTTTTTTATTTTTTATTTTTATAAATAATGAAAATTTCATAAATATTGAGATTGATGTGTCTAATATTTTCAAAAAATATTGAGATTTGATGTGTGTACTATTATGACACTTTTCTGCCGATTTGTTTGTTGGTTTGATTTTATTATTTTTATTATTTTTTAATATTTTTAATTTTTGACAAATTCTATTTATACCCCCAAAATTATGTCATTTCATCTATATGATTCAATAAGAAAATAGAAATTCCAATTTCAAAAATTATTTTTTATTTTCAAAATATTTAATTTAATAGTTATTTTTTTCAAAATTTTAATAGACTTTACAAAATATTTTCAGAACTAATTGAAAGTCAAAGAATTTTAACTGTAAAATGATTACAATATAACTTGTCATAAGCAGATGTAAAAATAATCTAGTTTATGTTATTGCATTGATACGCACTCTACGACCCATTATAGAGTAGATGTGTAGGTGTAATGTAAGTATGTAAACAATTCTAAATGTCGGCCTAATTAATAAATAAATAAATATGATCAGGAACGAGTGCAAACATTCAAATGTTGGCTCAATTAATAATAAAAAGTTAAAGTATTAAAAATAATTGAATTCAATTTGTTATATTTTGATTTTGTTATTAACTTGTGAATAGGCTTTGTTACAATAGCTTGAGCCAATACCATGGCTTATCAATACCACATGCTCAAAATCCATAACTTATTTCACAACCAAAATATTTTATAACAATATGACAAGATTCTTAACCATGCTTATTCACCCCCACTTTACCATTGATATTATTAACTTGTAAAATTTAGGCTTTGTTACAATACCATGGCTTATCAATACCACATGCCCAAAAAACATAACTTATTTCACAATCAAAATATTTTATAACAATAACAAAATATTCTTAACCATGGATATTCATCCCCACTTTACCATGGATATTATTAACTTGTAAATAGGATTTGGTACAATACCATGGGCCAATACCATGGCTTATCAATACCACATGCCCAAAAAATATAACTTATTTCACAATCAAAATATTTTATAACGATATGGCAAGATTTTTAATCATGAATATTCACCTCCACTTTGCCATTGATATTATGAACTTGGGAATAGGCTTTGATACAATAGCATGGGCTAATACCATGGCTTATCAATACCACATGCCCAAAAAACATAACTTATTTCACAATCAAAATATTTTATAACAATATGGCAAGATTCTTAATCATGGATATTCACCTCCACTTTGTCATTGATATTATGAACTTGGGAATATGATTTGTTACAATAGCATGGGCTAATACCATGGCTTATCAATACCACATGCCAAAAACCATAACTTATTTCAAAATCAAAATTTTGTATAACAATATGACAAGATTCTTAACCCTTGTTACTCACCCCCACTTTACCATGGATATTATTAACTTGTAAATAGGATTTGTTACAATACCATGAATTATCAATACCACATGCCCAAAAACCATAACTTCTTTCACAATAAAAATATTTTATTTTTATTTTATTTTATAACAAATTTTTAATTGAAGTTAATACGAAAAATGTTATAATTAGTGGTGCAGTCTAACTTATAGACAAAATAACCCACAATTTCAATATTTTTTGTTGTTTAAAATATATTTTTGAATGCATGAATGGGTTCAACACCCTGTAAAACCCCATGCCACTCGAATTATGGAGATTAAACAATTTAAACTCAAGTTTTTAAAAATCTTTCTCAGATTTTGATGAAACTTAACGAGAAAAGATATCATGAAAAATATCATTTTGTCTATAAGTTAGACAATACCATAATTAGTTTTGAGATATATCTAAACCTTTATCCTCACGACTAAAAAAAAATATTTCTAAGAACATAAATTAGGTTTTTAAAAAAAAATAAAAAACTTTTATTATAAAAGCGAAATTTATATAATACAAAAGAGTATAAAAACCAAGTAGATCATTTATAAGGATCCAGCGAGAAACAAGCAAAGAGGGAAGAGAGAAGGGAGGGAGGGGGAGGAGAGAGTAGTGACATGTTGGAGGGTGGAGAGAAAAGAGGAGAAGAGAGAGAGAGTATGGGGACAGAGAGACGGAGGTGGGAGAGAGAGGAGGGAAGAGAGATAAGGAAAGAGAGAGAGAGATGGAGTTGGAGAAGGGGAGAGAGGGAGAAAATAAAAAATACATCGAGAGATATAGGTGGTGAGACAAAGGGAGTGTTAAGGGAGAGATGGAAAGAAAGTGAAGGAGAGAGGAGAGGAGGGAAGAGAGTGAAGAGGAGGGGAAAGAGATAGGGAGAGAAGGGAAAGAGAGAGAGAGAGGGAGGCACAAAAATGGAGGGGAGAAAGAGAAGGGTGAGGGAGCGAGATAGTGATAGAGTGGGAGAGAGAGAGAGAGAGATGAGGGAGACAGATATGGGGAGGAGAGACAGAGGGAAGTGGGAGAGAAAGTGAGAGAGAAGACACAAGAGAGAGAAGAGAGAGATGGAGATGGAAGGGGAGAGAGAGGGAAGGAAGACAAAAGACATAGAGGGAGAAATGTATAGAGAGAGAGAGAGGGGAAGTAACAAGGGAGCGATGGAGAGAGAGTGAGGGAGAGAGGAGAGTAGAAGGGAAGAGAGACAAATATAGATATGGAGAGAGTTTTTGTATTTATGAGGGGTGAGAAAGAGAGCAAGAATAAGAAAGAGACATATAGATATTATATAGTATTATATAACTAGCCTAGATCCATCTTAACCCGGATCTATCAAGTGTCTAGAGGGATCCAATCTCTCGAGGTGAAAACTTTTCCTCAAGGTTTGAACTCAAAAGAAAGGTCGCACCTTGAGAGATTAGATTCCTCTTGATGCTTGATACATCCAGATTAAGATGGATCTAAATTGGTGTGTATATAACTCAACATATGTAAAAATAATCTAGTTTATGTTATGTATATATAACTCAATGATAATAATGAAAATAAACCAAAGATATTAATAGAAATAATTTTATTATTAAATTTAAAATGCTTATCCGTGGCTGAGAACCATGCACAAAAGCAATTACATATACCAAAGGGAGGAGATAAAATGTAAGAAATCGATGAAGTAGCAAAGCCTTATTTCCACCCGAGCATTCTCACAAATGATTGTCCAGTACATTGTGCTTTTTCAATCTTTTACAAACAAAATATTATTCCATGGCAATATCGTATGCTTTACTGCTTCTAAACCCTTACATCACAGTCTATCCCCATGATCGCTTCCAAGGTTTAATGACGATAAGGGACAACCAGTCAAAACCCAGAACCCAATTCCATGTCTATTGGAGAGGATATCGGTGGCGGGAAAATTTAACGACAGAAATAATTGTGCATTATTCTATGTGATGTCAATAAGGGAATGGAAGCCCTCGTCACTCATCACACTCGGTGTGATTTTGCATCAATGTCAACGGCCTAATTTCTTGTAGCGGTAGCGGTGGCTCCGTTCCATGGCGTGTTGGCTTCCACGGCTAACACAACCATATCAGTGGTGAACAGAAGATGGGGTAATCTTGTTAGAGGAATTCACCATTTAAACACTCCCACAATATAATTTCTGGAAACTTCAACATAATGCGAAATTGTGAAATCGTTTAACAACATGGAAATTAAAAGAAGGCAATACAAGCGTACTATTCCACAGCTTGGCTTGCCTAACGAAAATTCATCAGGTAAGGAATACCTAGAGCGATTCCTTTCTGTGATTCCTTAATGATTCAATTCTATTCAACCATCCTAGTAGGTTGAGATTTTTTATGACGTGAATAGAGCGAACATGATTGTTATAACTTTTGAATCCCCGAATATTCGCAGACCTTGCATGTTGAGAAAGGACTATACTATCACCTGAGAAAGGACTATACTATCACCTATATTGATAGGGAAAAAACGAAGTCGTTGATTTGCTATCGAAGAAAAGACATGTATCTCAATATGGAGTCTGAATGATGAGTATAACAGTGGGGGACAAATCTCACCATATTCAAGAATTCGCTATGTCTAGTACATAACTCTCTCACTCCTCTCCAACAATCTGGGATGTATCATGTCCCCTATTCTATGATTTTATCTATCTTATTTTGGTATTTTAGTTTTTTGGTCCTATTTCATCTGTTGATGTCACATATTTTGCCCCTTTTATTCCAAAACATTTGATGGAGAATTGTAGTCACTAACTATGATTTCGACCTTCCTCATTACTGTCTTATATTGTCAAAGATTGGCATAACTATGTGTTTATCATTGTAGTATTATGATGTGTTGTTTCTTTATTATAATGAAATGACAACAATCTAGCTTTTTTCATTGTAGTATTATGATGTATTGTTTCTTTATTATAATGAAATGACAACAATCTAGCTTTTTTCATGCTGAAAAAGGAATACCTAGAGTGAGAGTACTTGCTTACCGAGATACCCATGGATGATGGGCCGAGCATCAAATCACCTGATTGACTTTCTAAAAAAAATTATGATGACATATGTTTGAAAATTGGTTAAAGTTTCATGTGTTTTAACCATTCTCAACTTTTTTTATGATGTCCTTGTTTTAAAATCGGTTAAGAGTATAATGATAAATTTATTTTAATTATTTTTTAGATTAATAATTAAATGATTCAAAAAATAAAACAATATTGTTTCATTATATAAATAAATAATTTGTATATAATCTTAATAAATGTTAAAATATTTTTAACTTGAAAAATTTAAGCAGTATCAAGATAATTAAAATAAATTTAACATAATATTGAAACCTTTAATATTCATAAATACTTAATGAGAAACAAAATCATACAAAAAGTTAAATATTGCTTTGGTTAGAATACGCATAAAGTTAAATATGGCTCCTTTAAGTAATATAAAAATATATGGTTTATTAATAACAACAATAAATTGGAGCAAATATTTATCATTAGTTAATGTATTAACCTTCCCTATTTAATTGAAGTTTAAAAGTAAATAAAAACACATATATTAAATTTTTTTATATTTAATTAATTTATTAAACTTTCATGTTAAATTAAGTTAAAGTTCAAACTAAAATTTATGATCAAAAGTTTTTTGATTTTTTTTTTTAATGGCGGTTGAGATTATCATTGTCTGATTTCAAGGGGTTTATGGTTCATGTGTGAGATTTTTCAATTTCTATCAAAATTTTGTCAAGTTCCCCTCTGAGCAGTTATTGTTGATTAGGGTTTGACCTTCAAATCTGGTCCACAACTTGAAGCTTTATTTAGATCTCCAAGTGAGTGTCCTCCCAAGCATGCAATGCTGCTTTTTCAAGGTAAGCAGCGTGCTGATGCTACTCCTCTCTCAATTTACAACACTGTTATAGATGTAATTTCTTTTATGGTTCTTCATCTACGAGGGTGAACTTGAGGTAAGCCTTCCTCCTCTCAGAATTTTCTTATAAAGTTGTCATTCATGCTCGGCCCCCTTCTAAGGCAATTCAAGCTCAAACGACTCCGAGGTCATTTTTGGTGGAAAAATCTAAGGAGGTTCCCTCCCTAGAAATATTTCACTTAGATCTACAAGATCTTCACAAGGCATATTCAAAGGAAACCCTAATTTGTCATTGTTGGCAAAAAAATTGTCATGTAGACCCAGGGTTCAGTCGCTAGTTTCCAACAAAAGACTTCATCGTAGTCTAGTGCAATGCTAACAATTTCATTCCTTTGCAAGGGAGGAAAGTCTCACCTGAGGCATGCCAAGACTTTTTAAGTGTTAGAGGGGAGTTTAGACAATGTTGGGATTCAAATTATTGCTTGCATTATTCATGATTTGATTAAATATACTAGAAGTCCCAAATAACCTTTCAAGCATTACAATTTTTTTTTTAAAGGGAATATATAACATAACAACATTCAATCACATAACATACAAGTATAGCCGCACAACACTCCCATTATATTATAGCAAGAACTGAGCCATTACAATACATATATGAAAAACTGCGCAAGATCTACTCAAGTTTATGCCAAAATGGAATAGAACAAGCATGGATTACATTCACAATAAGTGAAAAAGGAATAAAATCTCATTCTCACAACATGTCGGTGTAACTCTCCTTATTGTCTCTCTTCATCTTGATCCATACTGCCTTTATAGATTATCTCTACTATTTTAATCGCCCTCGCTTGATTTGGTCCAACTTGATTTGTTTGAAAAAATAAAAGTGTTTTAGCACACTTCTACTTTGATTCCTTCAAACATGGTATCTGAATCCTTCTTCCATGGCTTTGGAAAATCTAGAGTAACTACTTTATTTTTCCACTTGCTTCTTTCTCCGTTCTATTCCTCTTTTTAAACTTTTTTTCCCATTTATTCTTCCTTCTTTCATTGATCACCTCTATGACTCTTTGCTAGCCAAAAACTAATCAAAACAATCCAAAACGAAGGACCCAATATGCTTTGACCATGGTCTATTGACTCCCCCTTGAGTCAATCCTTTATCTACATGCTTGGCACTTTTTGCAGTTGCATGATTGTGGTTGATTCTTTTTCTCCCTATTATGTTGCTTCGCCTTCAAATGAAGGACCCAAATCAAGAAAATTTTGTAAATACTGAGCTTTAAATATGTTATAGTCCCCCATAGTAGTCTTCCAAGTAGTTAGCGGGATAGTAGTTTGATCAACAAACTTTCTTGTATCATCTGCAACATGTTTCTCAGAGTGGGACGTAAGCAATGTTTTTCACTGAGAATTGGTAGTATGGTTGAGTTTACAAAGATCCATAAATTGGGGTTTATATGCCAATTAGAGATCTCATAATAACCTTTTAGCCTTATGTGAGTCCTCCTGATCAAGTGATCAAATTTATGATCAAAGTTCAAAGTATTAAATAAATGCTCAAAAATTGTACCAATGTGTATATCTCGGCAATATGAATCCAATGCAACTCGTTTCACTCAAAATCGATATCGCATACTCCTGATATCGTGTTCTGATTGAATTCCCAAACAGGTAAAATTTGGCAAAAATTGACAGGCGACTAAACATTTTGGGCCAGTGGTAGGTTTCCACATGGCCTCTCTGGATTAGTCCAAAAATTAGAAAATTTTATTGGCCAATGGGTTTTTTCCAAGTGTATTGTTATTATTGGCTCTTAAATGGTACAATTTTATTGGCTGCAAGGTTTCTTGACTTGGACCAATGGGGCAGATCCATGTGGGCCAATTGGAGGCTACCATGTGGCCTCCAATGATAGGTCAAAAATTTAGTTTGTGGGTCAAACAAGCCTGGTGGGATTCGAACGTGAGACCTTTGGGGTGGCAGTGCAGTCCACCACCACTACGCCACCGGTGCTTCTTATTAACTATAGCCAAAAAATTGTATTTAAAGTTTACCATCGACATAGTTGGGGGTAGGGTCAAGGCTAATCCCTAGGCCTGGTCACCGCGCCCACGAGGATTAATGGGTGGGACAGTAGGCCAAAACTTAGCCCCAGCCCCGTGGTCACCACCCTCCACTCAACACACCAATGCAAAGAACCGTAGGTGGAAAATTTAAGGGGTCAACCGTTGGGGGATAGCCCCAGGGTCACGTGACCCATCACAAAACCAAGAGTGTGGATTAGTTGGGGACCACAGGACCACACCGCCAGTAGGAAGGGAGTGCACCGAAGTTATATCCCTTAGCGTGGAATTGAGGTACTAACTCCAGGTTCCATAGGCACAATAAGACCATGCGCCAAATCAGTTGGGAACCCAACCGATGGGGGTAGGTGGTTAGCCCTAGCCCCTTGGCACGTGGCACCCATGTGACCCTAATTTTTCGGGACTAGGCATTACAGGAAAATTTAACTGTCTTATAATTTGACCCATCAAGCAGGATGATAGGCCAGATTTTCTCGTCAGTTCCATATTTTGGGCGCTCAAGCTAGGTTTAGGTCGAATTGTAGGATGGTTAACATAGAAATTCACGAGAGAGTTTGGAAGCTCATAACATTTATAGTTTTTGTCCAAATTGAGCTCAGTAAGGGGTTGCTTAGGGGTTTTTAGACAATCTGAATCAATTTGTAACCTCTATTTTATGATTTGAGCACAACTACAGGGTCTTTTTGCAGGTTTGAAATTAAAGGTGTGTGGATCAGTTAAGGATTGGAAGCAGTTATGAGAATTTTTTGGGCATGGAGAAGACCTTGTAGGGGTAATCTCAATTCCAGAAGGCTACTACGATAGCTGTAACCTATAGAGTTCAGCTCAGGTTCAACTTCTCTTATCATGAAGTTTTGATTATATGTTTAAATGTGGTATTAAAGCATGCACATGATGTGTTTAATTCATTTCAGATGAAGTATGTCATCTTTGAAGGAGATGTTTTGATTTTTTGTTGTTATGAGAGTTATTTGTAGGATAAAATTACCTTGTAGGGGTAATAGTCACTTATTTACCTACAACAATTATTTATGTACTTCATTGATACTGAATATAAAAGTGGCCTAGTCATGTTGATAGGCCCATAGATGTAGCCCAAGAGGGGTGAACTTCGTCAACAAACCTTTGTCTTTCTCTTCTTTATACTTTAATGGGTTATGTGTGTTATGTTTAGCTACATATGGAGACTATTTCATAATTTAAAGAGACATTGAATAAACCAGTTATTATAATACCCAATTTTAAACTTGCAGATCATTGACATAGTCCTAAATTTTGTTTATTTGATTTTAGAAAAGAGGAAGAAATTACTTAAATCCAATTTCAGATCACCTCCTCTAGGACATGAATATGTTTATTAATGTCTATATCCTGACCAAATACAATTTGTTATTGCATGATATTTTTAGTTGTGAGGGCTTGTTCCATGAGTTGATTACTTTATTCCCACAACTGGTACATAGGCTTATTGTGTTTGGAAACTAGACTAGGCCAATCTTGAACTTGGCAGAAAATACCATAGGAACTCCGCATACACTACTAAAGCATAGTTCTAGAAGTGGATTCCTACTTGATATTCAGAATAATTTCTTGCTGGAACTGTGTTGTAGGGTATGGAAGATATTTCTACAAGTCGATTCCAGTACTATGCAATTATCTATTTGTGGCAGTTATCTCTGTATAAGTAGTCTCGAGGAACTCAATACACTGTGCGGGTTGACATAATGAGAAATCCTCTAGGGCATTAGGGACAAATTCTGTAACATTCGGCCACATATGCTAGAGCTTGGATATAATCTCCTCCACTTGCTTCGCCAATTTCTTCTTTCTCCACGTAACTAGTCTCGTTCCTCAATGATACTGATAAGTTTTTGTTGATGTTAATGACCAGTAATAAGCTCATTATACGATGAACCAACAATAATTATCTAATATTCTAATTGCGATGATGAAGCCTTAATAAATTGGAATAACTATTGCAAGGACTAGGTCTGAAGATCATATCTGGAAAGAATATCAGTCGGAGGAAACTTAGCATGTAAGGTTTGGCCACTTGTGACAAACTTCTCAGATTGCGCTTGACGTAAGGTATGTAGTTCGTGAGTCTACTCTTGCTGATAGCCTTCTCAAATTTTGGCAATGACGTGAGATGACATAAGAGGAACTATATCAAGATATTGGGCAAATAAGTGCAAAGCTTCTCTGTGATAGTTTAGGTCTCCTGTGAGGGGAGTAAGATGGGTTGTGGAAACAACATGAGTTGACTTAGGTTGCATGATAGGAAAAGACTACATAGGCTGCACAATAGTATTCTTTGTACCCAACTCAACGTCAATTGAATTCTTAGGCTCTTATTGTATCTCCATATCAACAATAGTTATGGTGGTGTTTTTAGGGTTGAAATGCGTAGAAGGATGATATGAGATGGTTGCAAATGGTGAGGTAGTATAGGGAGATGATACAAGACTACGCGTGAGAGAATGACCATGTGGGAAGAGAATATGTTCCTCAATCATTTTTGTGGATTCAATAGGATCTTGAGTTTCATCGTTTGTGAGATCAACAATGGGTGAAGAACTAATAATGGGATTGCAGGATGTATAAGAAACTTTTGCGAAGGCTTGAGCAAAAGAGAGTGTCAAAAGGAGTAGTACGGTCGATATTTGCAATAGTAGACATTTTTGATGATATAGGGCCTATGGAAACAAATGGAAGTGACGGGGGTCTAAATTCCTTGCCGACATATGGTACTGTGTTAGGGATGGAAGAAGTTGTAGTAGGTGGATTCACCAACAATTCCATAGTAGATATAGTGGCATGAGACGAGGACATATATTCCTAGAGAAATTTCATAAAGGGTTAAAAATTATATGTAGAGGTGGTGGAGTGATTCTTGGAGGATGATGGAGAATCAGAGGTTGGTTCGTCAGGCTACAACATGTCAAGAGAATAGGAAATTCCTTCCTCTATCTGCATAGACTAAATTCTTAGCCAAGTTAAAACTTCATAGTAAGATGCTTCCTCTAACATATTGTAGGGAAAATCACTCATCTTGAATGTATCCTTATTAACAAACTTTGGTCAAACGACGGTCTTGTTGTGGCTGATACCAAACTACATCTGATATGCATATTTTTTTAAAATAGTCCGGGACACCTTGATCGTTATCTAAGTAGTGTCAATAATTTTGGTGTGCCATTTCTCAAACGTTTTTTTCATTAAAGGCCCTTTTAGCAACATCAACCTTAGTTTGCCAAGGAGCATAAGCAAGAGCTAGGGCTTCCCTGTCTAGTACTTCAGCTAGGGCTCTTCCCTCTTGGGCACACCATTTCATCATTGTGATAAAAACTACTAGATATCCATAGATGAAATATGTGGCTCTCTTATACACATCCTTGTAGGCCTCAAAAAGTTCATTAAAGAGGAAGTTACACTAATTCAACAACTCACGTTGCACACATAATTTGGCAATGGAGATTACATCTAGTGTACATTACCATTTAGTATAATGTTGTGTGACTTTACCAACAATAATGTAATATGAAAATTTAATTTTTTCATTGTTGATCATATCTATAACAAATTTGTGACCCTTTCGCTGAGTGCCATATTACTTGTATAAATTATCTTCACCCTTATTATTACCCCACTACGAGGTTCCTTGAAATGCAGTTGAGATGTCTTGGCCATGCACAGATAATCCAACAAGCTTTTGAATGTCATCCACATTGATAAGATACTCCTTATCGAGCCATAAAAAGCCATTGTGTATCCTTATGATAAGGAATTTTGTACATCTCATAGCTTCACCTGTTCTACCAAATACGAGAAAATCTTGCAATTTAATAAGGGTAGACTATTGTAGTGGTTGAAACTTAGGTTTGAGCTTTTGATGAACATCACCAGATGGAGCTACAGGAGAGTACATATAAAATTCTAAACTTAAGGTTGGGAACAATGTTGGGTCAGATAGAACATTGTCGACTAGAGTAACCTTCTCATATTTTCCCAAAATTTCCTATGTAGCCTCAATATGATCAATGGAGAAATCAAAAGGAATGGCTGGTTTAGTAGAGTGAACCATAGTGGATGATCAATTACTATAGAATATCTCAACAAGGGAATTACAATGAAATTTAAACACAAGGGAACTCGACATGGAAGCTAGGGTGAAAAACTCCAAAGGATATACAAACAAAAATTATCAATATGGCTTCGATGCATGACACTTATAGAAAAAGAAATAAGATAATGCAGAATGGTTTTACCATTGGTGATTAAATGCGGCAACTTAAAAAAATCAGACTCAATTTCGGCATTAATGATAGCCAAGACACAAATCCTCATGATATTATGTAAATGACCCAAAAATGAAATGCTATGATGATAAATTTAACAAAAAGTACTTTTAATGCATTAAAGCAGAAATCAAAAAATGAATGTTACATGGAAAATGACTCAATGAATGAAAATAATCATATTAAATGGTTGAATAAATAATGGAAATGACAACATACACCTCCCCAACCATAATGGGTTGCAATGGGTCACAACTAAGGAATATGAAGAATGACTGATACAACCAAACTAACTAACTTACCAATGCAATTTCTTGATCCTAAACCTAACTGATGCCCCCTTACCGAGAGTGAAAAACCAAAGTGATTTTAGCAACCATAGTAGGGCTTTAGGCATACCAAATTCACCCAACCCAGTAGAAGAATTCCATCAAGTTGTGAGAGCTTAACAACTCTAGATTTTCTTATTTTTGTAATAGAGAAAGGACCCCACGAGTGCATTTGTAGTTTTCCAAGATTTTTAAGGTGCTTACTGTCATAAAAAAACACTTGGCCTCCCATGGAAAGAGACTTCCTTTTCATATGTCGATCGTGCCAAGATTTCTATCTTTCCTTCTTAGCACTTTGATGGAAATCTACAAGAAAAAAATGTTCATCTAATTCCCACAACTCCTGTAAATGTTCAAGAATAGATTTATCATCAGACCTTTTGGTGGCTTGTATAATGATTGAATTCAGAATAATGAATTCAATAGGTACCACTACTTCTTGGTCATATATAAGTTGAAAAGGAGTATATTTGTGAAGGCATTTGACAATAGTGCGATATGCCCATAGTGTAGAATGAACTCTTTCATCCTAGTCATCCTTGTTAGAAGAGCATACTTTGATGAGTCCCTTCTCTAAAATGTTGTTAAACGCTTCAATAGTTCCATTTTCCCATGGATGATAAGGGCTAGTTTTATGATGTTGAATCATAAATTCCCCAATAATGTGGCAACAATTTCATTGATGAAGTGTGACCCCTGATCAGTGATGAGGCTTTTTAGAAACCAAACCTTGTAATAATATTTTCAAATATGAATCTGGCAGTAGTACTAACAATACAATCCTTGACATGAGTCACCTCAGCCCACCGCGTCAAGTAGTCATTCACATAGATAATGTAGTGAGCATGTGAGTGTCATGCAAGGGGATTTATTGGCCCAAAAAAATCAACATCACACTTCTCAAAGGTTTCAAGAGCTTTGCGTGGATGCAATGGAAGTTCATCGCGATGAGAAGGTCTTTGAACCCTTTGGCATACATCAGAATTCCTAGCATATTCCTCTTTGAAAAGAGTCATCCACCATAGTCCATCTTGGAGCACTTTCCTTGCAGTTGGTTTTCCTTCGACATGACCTCCCATGACACCCCAATGACATTTCCATAAAACAACATCTCTCGCATGGTTGAGAATACATTTGTGTAGAATATGATTAAATCCCATCTTTTATAATTGGATTGCAATTAACTAATAGTATATAGCACACACCACCAAATGCTTATTTTGTGTAGTAGTATAGTCATCTGACACTTACCTGTCACTAAAAAGAGGCAGTGTCTTCAAGATAATTTTCAACAAATTCAATCCTAAATAAATCAGCATCATACAGTTGATCATCAAGTGACCCTCCCGCTTCTCTAGATTCTAAGCGAGAAAAGGTGATATGGTCCCACGTTAGCACGATCTATCTTGACAACAACTTCAAGTGAAAACTCCTAGAACAAAAGTAGCCAACTATAAATTATTCCTTCAATAATAGGTTTGTTAACAAGATACTTCAATATAGAGTGATCAATGAAGAACTTAAAAGGACCTCCAAGAGGATAATGCTTGAAATTGTGAAGTGAATATACCATAGCCAGAGTGTCCCGTTCAGTTGTTTTATAATTTCTTTCTGCATTAGAAATGTTTTCTACTAGCAAAATAAATAGGGTGATTAAGATTACCGTCACCGGGTTGTGCCAAAATATAACCCAAAGCGATAGTAGATGCATTTATGTACACATGAAACTCTTTTTTCAAATCTAGATAAACTAAAATTGGGGCACTTGCAAGCTTTTCTTTCGAAGTGTTGAAAGAAACATCACATTATTTACTCCATAGAAAATGTTCATCCTTCTTCAACAACTTCTCCAATGGAACAATAATTAAATCATAATTGTTGATAAATATTTTGTAATGTCCTGTATGCCCCAATGTAGACTGTAATTGTTCGACACTTGTGGGTGGAGGCATATTTAGGATCGTCATGAATTTAGTAGGGTCTATGCACACACCATATTTGTAGACAATATGTCCCAAAATATTACCGAAAGGCACAAAAAAATACATTTCTTCAGATTCAATGAAATTTGAACCTGCCTACAACGATCAAACATAACCCGCAACAAACTAGATTGTTTCCTCAAGATTTTATAGACTATCCAATCATCCATGTAGACCTCAAGAAACTTAATAATATATTCCTTGAAAGTAGTAATAACAATCATAGAAAAAACAGTTGGAGCATTCTTAAGATTAATTGGCATGACATGATAAGCATATGAACCAGATTCATTGATAAAAATGGATTTCCTTTTATCCTCCTCAATAATGCATAATTGATGATATTCATAAAACACATTTGTAAAAGAGTAGGATTCCTTACCCACAACATTATCGAATACTTCATCACTAAAAGGAGTGGTGTTGATGGTGCTAGACCCACCAACATGTCAAGGGGATCTCCCCGGTAAGAAGTCCCAGTTAGACCTCAAACCGTTTGGTATAGGAGTCCAGTAGTGGGTTGTAAGGTAATTCCTTGACTACGATGTCACACAGAGGCAAGTAAGATAACTCTGTCAGTAGCAAGGGTGTGGCTGATGTAGTGAGTCAAGGAAGTTGTATGAGAGGTTCTAAAACTTCGAAGGGGGAAGGAGGTGAAGGTGAGTTCTAGGTTGAAAGGGATCAGTCCCAACTCAGCTAGGAACACACAACACAAAAGGACATGCACATCTTCTAGCGGAGCAGTCCATTCGGATGTGGCAGTCACATAATACAAGATGAGATAACATGTACAACACTCATAGATTACTCTGAAACGAGTGCGATGGTTGTTATAGAAAGGTTCATGTGAAAGTTATGTCTGATGTCTAGCAGAGCAGTCAACACGGATGGTGACAACATTAACAACATATACAAAACATTAACAACAAGATTCATATAATTGCATGTGAATCAGTTCATACACAAGTATGTAAGTTAAACAACATATATCATTAAGGCAATTGGAGTAGTCCAACTACAATAACAACATATGCATGAAAATGTGTTGGCTCTTATTATATAAATAAGTGTAAGTCTCAATCATACAATACATCCATGTAAACTTGCTAGCCCCAACAGTGGAACGTTACAACCACATCCGCCTCCTCCTCCAAATAGATGTACTAGCTCCCTGCAGTGGAGAAGCCAAGGCACGTTATAGTATTGTCCAAGACTTCTTCAAGATAGTCTTAGTAGAATCTTGGGTGACCAAAAGCCTATACAATGAGTTATGAGGGACTATTTATAGCAAAGGGTGGGGTGACCCTTGACATTCCCCTTTGTGATAGTTCAACTACCCTCGTGACTCTTCACCTACTCTATTACTATTACATCCAATTGTTGACACTTGACTTACACTTGACATGACTGAACATTACAATGCACATGTACCCATGTGAGACAACATGGCTTGAGCAAGCCTTGCAAGACATCACTGACACTCGGTCCGCTGTGCTAAGACCAACTCTTTGACATGCTTGTGATTGTGAAGGTGGTGAGCTAATGCTAAGCTTGGTCGTCCATGATGGTGTGCATGCACCTCATGGTGACAACTTGCTGAAGTGAACTCTTGCCTCCGTTGCAACTGGTGCATTGGTTCAGCCCCTTCATCCAACTCTTCTACTAACATGCACATGGTCTTCTTAGGTATGGTTGAATCGACAACACACTCACTACAAGGAAAAAGGTCATTGGTGAGGGTCATGCCTGTGATGGACCTTTAAGGTCTATCACTAATGTCGCATATGGGGATAGTCTTTAAAAAAACGTTGTTGTAAGTGTATATAGTGATGGTCCTTTAAGGTTTGTCACGAAATCCATTTTCAATGACACTTTTTATGAGGGTCGTTAATGGCTTGTCACTAATTCTCTCTTTGGTTACACTTTTGGTGAGGTTCATTAAAGGCCCATCACTAATTCTCTCTTTGGTGACACTTCTAGTGGCGATATTTTATTGACCATCACCAATGCTCTTTTTGGTTCATTTTGGTGATGGTAAAAAAATGTTCGTCATCATTGATCATTCCAATGAGTTTTTGATGATGCTATGTACTTGTTACTATATTTTTTGTCAAAATATAATGATTTAAGACCATTGTTGCGGAGTCCTTTCCATTATGTGTCGAAGGTCATAGTGGTTATAATAGTCAATCAATTTGTTAAGAAGTAATTAGTGTGTATCATTTCCCTCAAGTCATAAGAATATAGTGTTCCTATGGGTCAACACATGATTCATCTCTCTTAGGTTTATATCTAGCAACTTTCCTTTAAATAAATTTCCACTAATGTGTGTAGGAACTATATTATTTAACACATAATCAAGCTCTATCAATTTCCATTATGCGTCGAAGGTCATAGTGGTTATAATAGTCAGCCAATTTGTTAAGAAGTAATTAATGTGTATCATTTCCCTCAAGTCATAAGAATATAGTCTTCCTATGAATCAACACATGATTCATCTCTATTAGGTTTATATCTAGCAAATTTCCTTTAAATAAAGTTCCACTAGTGTGTGTAGGAACTATATTACTTAATACATAATCAAGCTCTGTCAATTCTATTAATGAGAGATACCTAGCACTCCTCAACACTCATGTCACACCTTAACATGCTTTGGAACAATACATTAACATTCCTTGGCACCTCGCATGTCTTGGAACATCTTTGTACCTAGAACATCTTGCCATGAGTAGCACACCTAAGCACATGTTGGCATGCCATAGCATAGAATGGCACTCCCTTATCATGTTTTGGCATTCCATGTAGTCCCTAGCATGCCCTCGAACTCCTTATCATAATATTGCATTGAAAAACATTATCACTTGGCACACATTGGCAATGGCATGTATTGGAACATATTATTAGTGTGCCTCACATGCCCCTTTGGAAAACGATAAAGTAGTGACTTATTAACCCTCTTATGTGTTCATTTCCTTGCATTTTAGCTTGGCTATTCCTTTTGTTTCCTTGAAACTCCTTGATGCATATTGGCATACTCTAGCACCCTGCACATCCTAGCATGTCTTAAAATCTGTCATGCCTTGGCACTATTTGGCACATGTTAGCACACCCCAGAACCACCTAGTACACTCTAGCATTTCTTGACATTTCCTGATATTCCTTAGCATGCCTTACCCATGCTTACCCTACCTTGCCACTCACTCCTTGGCATGATAGCTAGCATTGATTGAAACTCCCCGACAGACCCTCATATTCATTCACTTCCATGCATTTTGACCTAGTTCTCCCTTGTGTTGTCCTAGTACTCCCTAACACTCCTCAACATGCATTGTCACTCTCTAGCACACCTTAGCACTCATAAGTGAAGAATGAAACTTGTAACCAATGTTACCAGACTTGGAATAGACAATAAATCGACGAGGCAAAAGAGCGAAGAGTTTTAATTGGATTGGGGAAAAATCGGGAAAAAATAAGTGAATTCAATAAATAAAAATATACACATATATTGAAAAAAAAAAACATTTTTCATTGATATTTAGTAAAGCCATGTCCAAACAATTCATAATATCAATGGATGTCCAAAATATCAAGAATGAATAAGCAGCTCATATATGTTATGAGTCCAAACATGATCCAAAGTACTGAGTCATGACTTCTAACTAGTGACTACATAGAACTAGAAGCGACTGCTTCTAAAAATTTACAAACAACTGCATACTAATTAGAAAAAATCAGTAAATAAGAGTCTAAGACTCTTAAGAGTGATAACTAGAAGCGATTCCTCCCACTCCTTCGCTTTCTTGACTCTCAAAGTTCTTCAAGTCATGTAGGCTTAAAAGAGGAGCCTCCTCTAATTGGACCCAATCTACTGCATTTGTAGTTTGCAAATCTATCTCTTTAAGGTCTATTGGTGAATGATCCAAACCTATCATTATCATGAGATGTTGAAATGTGAATTTAATTTTGACTTTCAACTTTAAAGTTTAAAATTTAAATTGCAAATCATACTGTGAAACCTTCAAATTCAAGCTCTCACCTAGTATTTGCTTGTTACGAAGTCGTATATTGTAATGGAAAAATACAAGGTCATTTAAGCGCTTTTGTGTCAATTGGTTGCGCTTCTTAGAATGTATTTTCTCAAACATTCTCGAGTTGCACTCACAATCTGAAGCACTGCATGCTTGGTTTAATATTCGAATGGAAAATCTCTTCAAATCTGGCATATCACTACAAACGTTTTTCCACCAAAGACCTAGCAAGTGGCAAGGGTTCATGAGTAGACATACTAAATACTAAATAGTAAAAATTTAAAAGAAAAAAAAATTAATAAAACATTTAACATACAAAATAAAGTTTAAACAAATTTAATGAAATGATGAAGCCTTCAAGCCTCAAAGGCTACCTGGAAGCATCTTAGACCTTTCTCGTATAACACTGGTATAGGAAAATAATTTAGTTGGCCCTCTATAATCCTATAGTTGGGAAAAGATACGACTTTGAAATTCTGGATCAGGGAAACACCTTTCCATGCATGTCATAATTCCTCTGTGAACTTCCCCATCCTCATTAAATTTTCTCTTATCATAAAAACATTGTGGGTTTAAGAAGTACCTAGCAACATGTAAGGGGGGATGCAATTGCCTATCCCAAGGTGCATCAATAATGTCCCAAAGAGCCATATACTTTGCCTTCTGATCCCCATATCTTCTTTTGATGACCTCCTTTGTGAGATCCATCAACTCATAAATGTAACCTATAGTGGTTTTCTCACCATTAACCATCCTGAATGTTCAAGCTTTCAAATTTAAATAAATATGAAACATTGAAAATAAAAAGAATCTTGAAAAGAAATTTAAAACATGAAAAAGTTAAAGCACTTGAAGTACTTTATAACTCTAACAAGGGACTCCGTCACATCAATAATCTCTTCAGCATCTTTCTATAAACCGTCATTAAACACAAGTGCAACAACTTCAATGCCTTCAAGGGTCTTGGAATGTTTAGATGCCATCCACTCAGGTCCCAAGAAAATCCTCTTCAGGTTTATCTTTTGCTCAACCACAAATTGCAAAGATATGAAACTTGTTGCAACTCTAGTCAATCTAGGTCGAACAATTGATTTACCTTCAATGTATTTTCTCATGGTGTTTAGGAAAATAGTGTGGTTGTATAGGTATTTGGTTATGGATTTTTCCTTATCCACAACCTAATGTATCCAATGAAGCTGACCAATGTCCTCAAGCATTAAATATATGCAATGGGAAACACAATAGGTCCAAAAAATAGTGGGGTGCCTAATCTCAAAAAGTCTACCAGTAGCCATATAATTAGCTGCATTGTCAGTGACAATTTGTACAACATGTTCTTCTCCCACTTCTTGAACGAATTCCTCCATCATTTCACAAATAAATTGTGCAGTCTTAACCTTGTCTGAGGCATCCATTGATTTGAGAAACATTGTACCTGCTAGACAAGATACAAGAAGATTTACTAAAGTTCTATTCGTCTGATCTGTCCATCCATCACTCATGATGGTGCACCCTGTTTCTACCCATGATGAACGAAAATCAAGTAGCACAAGCATGACATTTTCAACACTTTCTAATAGAAAATTTGTCCTAATGCTCTCTGATGAAGGGGATTTGAACCCTGGACCTACAATAGCAACTGCATTAATCATAGCTTACCAATAAATACTTATGGAAAAGTGGAAACGTATGTTAGAATAATACCAAAAGTTAGCAATGGCCTTCCTTGCCTGAACATGGATATTTTTTTTCCACCTAGTGGTATCCAAGGTAGGTTGGGAATCGGGTTTTGTGTGGGGAGAAAAAAAGGTGTTTATGTTTCCACCTCCAATGTTGAATGCAGGAGGATTCATTTGCCCTTGAGTTTGACTTGGACTTGGAGGCATGTGTGGGAAACTTGGGAACTGCATTAAGGATTCAATAGAGGGAGATGACAATGGGGTAGTGGAAGAAAAACTATCAACTCCAGGAGTTAATATTTATTTATTTTTTCTTTTTCTTCTTGGCATTATGTTGACTCAACATATCAATGGCCAAGGTTTCTTGGTGTTTGACATTTTCGTCAACGTTTTTGCAGAGACCTATATCATGGCCAGGTATTTGTACAAGGTGGTACTTGAATCTATAAATGCCTCCACTACATTTCACTTTGCAAAATTTATAAAGGAGATTGGGGTCTCCAAGAATCTTTTCACAATAAGTCCAAGCAAAGTCCTTCTCTCACAACATTGTTGTTGTTTAGATTTGGAGTTGTGCCTTCTATTTAATTTGGCTCCTGTAAAAGACAATAAAAAATTAAAATTAAGAATGCCACATATAACTTCGCAAACAAGAGGGTTGGTTTTAAAGGATATGAGGTTTTGTTAAGGATCAAAGAGGAGTTTATCTAGCAACACAAGCACATTTCGACCTAATATATCACTATGACCTTGAAACACAATTACATATATATGAGGAAATGCTACCTAAAGGAAATATTATCGACATATATTGCATTGTAATCTTGAAGTTGCAAGTTCGTTTAACATAAAACAACTAAACCAATACATGAATAACAAATTTTGGAAGAACAAAAATACCCAAAGTTGTGAATGCATGGTTAAATCCTTTGGAGTTGGCACGACCAAGGAAGGAATGCTTGATGACTTGGCTGGTGGTTGGTATGAAACCATTTATTAGTGCATTTTTAAAATCTATTTATGCCCCATTTATAGGGTTAAAAAGTCATAACCAAAGGAATATGTCGAACATTCGATTGCTGAACAGTGAAACTTGAAACTTTCCATTGAAAACGACATTGAAACCTCAATATAGTAATATACCTATTATTTAAGCCAATTGCCAATGTACGTCGATTGTTGAATAGTGAAGCGGCTAAGCCTGAAGATAACACACGCTAAAGGTGACGTGCGACTACCTGAGGGTCGATATGGAGTATGGATAGAGCACACAATAGTGACTGCCCGATATGGAGTCTGGACTTAGGCTCACGCTGGTGGTTTTGCGATATGGAGTCTGCACTGTGTAATAGAGAGTAGTCATTGATTATTGAAGGTATTGACATATTAGTTACAGGCCTAAGAAATGAGAAATAAATTTTGGAACGATTGACGTTTAGTTTTTAGCATTGTGGCATACCTAAACTTGTAAAACTTGTGCTTGTCGAGTCAAGGCTGAGAAACGAATAAATCAGAATGAATTGTAGGAATCTGCTATAATTTGCAAGCCGCAAGTTAAACTTTCATTGACCATGAGTTAAACTTGGTCAACGTGAGTTTGGCTCACAAAGATTTGGATCAGATCGTTTGGAGAGTGAGCAGATTCCGACTCGTGATTAATTGTGATTGATCGGCGAGTCCCGTTTCATTGCTTGTAACTGAAATCTGAACTGAAAATAGGAGATCTTACAATTGAAACTAATTGTGAATTTTCTAAACTAAAATTGGCCCATCGACATCATTTCTATTTGCGGATGGGCACGTTAACGGAAGAGATTCATTTTAAATCAGGTTCATGGAGAAAATACTTTATGGAAGATGTTTGTTTTATGTCGAGGAAGACATGGTAATATTTTTTATTAAATTTGAATAACAATAGTATCTACTTTATATTTCTCGTATCTCATTATTTTTATCTCCTATAACTCATAGAGAAAATGGGGTGATAGTGGACATGTAGTAGCAAGCTCCACTCCTTTTAATTGAATGTTTTGCATGCAAACCTTTGTGTCACTTGCGCCGTAAAGCCTTTGCTGTAGAGTGTGGAGTTAACACCTACCTCTGCATGACAAAATATACACATACATTTTGACTTGGTTTTTTCACCTTTTGTCCATTCTTTGTGTGGAGACTGGGACAACAAGCTCCACATACTTTTTTTCCATACCTCTATGTGAGTGTAACTTTGCACATTTTCTTTGCTTCAACCAATATCAAAAGCATTTGTGAGCTTCTTTCAAGGCATGAATACATGCTTCAATCATGGAAATTAGCAAAGTTTCTAAAGAAAAAAATAACCATGGAGTTAACCTTTGTCATTTCAAATATTTTAGGATTCTATTGAGAGTTTTTTAGAGATAATTATTAACTGGCCATCTACTTTTCCTTTTTCCTTAATATAAACTGCATCTCTTATTACATTTCTAATCAAGATATTTACGTCAAATACTCGATCAAAGGGCCAAGGAATTTTTATAAATCCTTCCTTTTCCAATAGAAGAATAAATGGTCAACATGTCAACTTGGCTCCAATTTCTTGGGAATTAATAATTGTTTTGAAAAATGACTCCTCTTATTTGAATCTAGAACTATGTTTAAGCTTTGAAAATGGATTTTCCTCCAAATTTATCTTGGAAAGGTCCTTATTAAAGGCTTCTTTCTATCTCCTCCACTAGAATGAATGGCTTGTATGTTGAAAAGTATAGTAGAGCTCCCTTCTAAAAATCCTGATCATCCCATTGTCACCAAGAGCTCCTCCTTTTCCCTAAATTGGACCCAAAACAACATTGAGTACTTAATTATGATCCAACCTGAGAAATTTTGATTGACACTGCAACTCAAGAGCTATTCAATTTAAAGTGCGCTAATAGGATTCATCATTCTTTCATTGAATAAGTATATTGTTTTTTAATTTGTCATTTGTTCTTGTAGTATGTGGTACTGACCTTGTTTCGTGTGAAAGGGTTTTTATTCTTGGACTATGACAATGCTAGTAATATTTAGGCCTTTTGTAGTATTTGTACCCCATGATCATTTTTGCAAGACGTATGTCCTGTGTGGAAAGAAATAAGCATTTAGTTATTACCTCCTAAACTAAAGCATTGTTTCTTTTATTACGTGCCATGTAACATCCTATACAAATTGAGGATGAATGGGAGATAATATCCTATCCATCCCCATAGGATATAGTCCTCCATAAAGGGGAAGAAACCTCAAAATACCCACTGTTGGGCAAGTTTGGGGAAACTGGGCTTAAAAAAACTAAGTTTTGGGTTTGGAGTAAGGTTTACTCAATCACTTAAGAATATGAAACCCTTATGGAAAATCTATAAATAAAGAAGGATTGAATTCATTTTCGATCACCAAGTGTGGATTAATTCATTTGTTCTTGAGTTTTTGATCCCTTCTATCTCTTGTCAATTTCGGTGGTGAAAGATTCTACCCTAGTTGACATTCCCTTATTATATCTCTGTTTGGGCACAAGGGTTTCTAGCTGGTTAGCGAATTCTGTTGAATATTGGTATCTTGTCTTTTTTTGGTCACAAGATTTTTGTTAAAGGTGAATGAATTTGGAGGATAGTGCAAGATACTTAGTTATTTTTGGCATACACCTCTCTTGAAGGAAGCAACAAAGTTTCTGAGTCGTTAATATCTTGTTCTGTACAAAGAACTTACCTTAGGTAGTGGATTCATTTATGGCACCTAGAGTAGCGAAACTCTTTGCTTTATTTAGTTTTTGCATGCACAGTTAAAAGGAGCATTTCCCTAGTTATTAATTCTCAGCTTTAGATAAGGAAGCATGTTTTCATATCTCATATCATATTCAGTAGAGGCAGACTTTAATTGTCTTGTCTATCCATGCAAGGAAGGTGCATTTGGATTAGGAGTTAAGAAATTTGAGACATTGTTGTACATGTTTCCAGATTCATTGTACCTTCTAGACTAAAGGAAAAGTGAATAGTAGTGTTTGAAATTTTTAGTTATTTCCTGCTTCAAAGAGTGATAAATATTGATATGATTTGAGTTTCAAATATGTGTACTTGTTGTTACTTTCTTCAGTGGCATGTGCTTCCCTGTTCAAAACAAGGGGTTTTTCTGCAGTATCTAGCCTCCAAATCTTCTTTAATGCAAACTAAATATCAAATCATGCCCTCATACTCCAAATAATCTAAGGAATCACCCTAGAGAAGCTCCAAAGTAGACCAATGAGCTTTGACAAGACAACTCCAAGCCCATGTCACCATACAAGTGTTGACATCACTGCTACAAAAATTATTCTGAAGTGCTGCATCCTACACCAATTCCTAAGATGGATGCCCAAAGGGGTTCTAGAATGAGGCTTAACCTTCATTGCCACATTTAAGACTTTTCAAAGGGATAGGTCCCTTTAAACCATACCAATTTTTACACTTTCACAATTTGGCCATGTTCCTATCAATTTATATTTTGTATTAAAAAGTCAGTCCTATTTTACCTGTTTATTAACTTTTGGATCAATTATAGGTCAGCTCCAGCAAAATGTCAACTAATTTGTGGGTTAGGTTGGCATTTATCCAAATACTATCACACATGTATGTGTAATCACACATTTTCCCTTTTAGATCTTGATTGGTTGAACAAAAAGGTTTGTTGCCTATGTAATTTTGTCCCATACCTCCACCTCAGCACTCATAGATAACAATATTCTTAATTCTTCATTTGTGTGCACAGTAAGGTCCCTTTTGGTTGCTATTTTTGATGGAGCAACCTCTGATAGTACACCTTTTACCATAGAGATGTTGTTGTTGGATAAAAATCTCTAGAGGAGTATTACACTAAACATATAAATGGATATTGTATATCACGATAATAAGCATTAACATATGAAGATGTGGCAGACCATAAACTCTGTGCATTCAGTCCATTACTTTTTATTTCATGGCAGATTCCGTTCTGCATAGTAGATGTGTTGTGGCACTTGAGTGTGTTCGCATAAAAAATTCTAAGTCCGAACCCAGATTCTCATGTGTCATGGAAATTCAACATATGCCTTGTTCACCTAAGAACTACTTGTAACTCATCTTAGGGTACTCATGTACAATATCAACTCATCCCACTTAACAAGTTACCAAGACAAGGCTCATCACATCCAACCTTGGTCTAAAATAATTAAGCAACACAATTCACATCTTGACATGCCATAGCATGTGACATGTCTTAGAATGCCTTGGCACTATGTAGCATGCCTTAACATCCCCTATATTCCTTGGCATGCCTTGACACTCCCTAGCACACTGTGGCACTTCCTGACATGCCTTAGTAGTTTAGCATGCCTTGGAATTTCCTAGCATATAACCTTGTCACTCCCTCCTTAACACACCTATAACTCATTGAAACTCCCTCTCACACAATCTTATTCGTTCATTTCCATGCATTTTGACCTAGTGCTTCCTTATGTTTCCTTGACACCCCCTAAAGCTCCCTAGCTCGCCCTAGCTCTTGACACAACTTGGCCTACTCTCTTAACACTCTATCATTCCTTGGCACTACATAGTATACCTTGTCACTCTCTCCTTAGCACACCTAGAGATCGCTAACACTCTTGGTCACAAACTCTTATTCATTCATTTCCATGCATTTTTACCTAGTGCTCCCTTGCGTTTCCCTAGCACTCCTTAACACTCCTTGACATGCGTTGTTGCACCCTAGCACTTATGACATCTTGGCATGTTTCCCTAGCCTTTAGCATGCCTTAACACTGCCTAGCATACCTTGTCAATTTGTCCTTAGCACACCTATAACTCAGTGAAACTTCTAATCACAAACTCTTATTTGTTCATTTCCTTTCATTTTCACATAGTTCTCCCTTGTGTTTCCCTGGAACTCCCAGCTAACAATTCCTTGCACATGTTGGCACACCTTGGCCACATGTCGCCCTAGAAATCTAGCATTCCTTAGCATTTCCAAGCATGCCTTGTAACTCCTCCTTAACACACTTAGAACTCACTGACACTCCATGCCACACACTCTTATTCCTTCATTTCCATGCATTATGATCTAGTGCTCCCTTGTGTTTCACTAGCACTCCCTAACACTCCTTGGCACACATTGGCACACCATGGCACTTGTCACATCTTATTAGGCTTTCCTAGCACTCTATCGCCTATTAGCACTGCTTATCATACATTGTCACTCCCTCCTTAGCACAACTATAACTTGTTGACACTCCCTATCACACACACACATTCATTCATTTACATGTAATTGAAACGATTCCTCCCTTTTGTTTCCTTGGCAATCCCTAGCATGTGTTGGCACCACATCGTAGAACCTAGCACACCTTGGCATGTCTTGACATGCCTTACATTCCTTGGAACTTTCTAACATGTGTTAGAACTTCTTGAAATTCCCTACAATCCTTGGCACTCCCTAGTTTTCATGCCCTCATAGATAACCTTACTTTTTTTGTGTGGGAACCCAACCAAGTCATTGAAAAGATAGTGTTGTGCCTAGACCAAAGTCTCCCTTTGTCTCAAACTGATTTTTCCATCCTCTTATCACAATCGTAGGATTTCCTCCTACAAGTCCTAATATGAAATTCCCCTAACACACTTTGTCCATGGGACACCTGGAATTCACTGACGCTCCCTGGCATAATATCTTATTCATTTATTTCCATGCACTTTGGCCTAGTTCTCCCTTGTGATTCCCTAACACTCCCAAACACTCCTTGACATACATTGACACTATCTAGCATATGTCAGTACGTCTTTTCATTCCTTTGCACACCATGGCACTCCTTAATTATCATGCCCTCATAACTACCCTTATTTTATTTTAGACTTAAGAACCCAACCAAGTCCTGACTCGACTACAACAACTTTACCAAGTTACGTTTACTACAACTAGACTACGCCTTGTTCTCCTAATGGCCTATAAATCATCTTAGGCTTCTCATGTCAAATATTAACTCATACCACTTAACAAGTTACCAAGTCAAGGCTCACATCCAACCATGCCCATAAAATAACTAAGCAACATAGTTTACATCTTCACATGCCATAACATTTGGCACATATAACAATCCATTGGAACTACATGGCACACATTATCAGCCCCTGCATTCCTTGGCATGATTTTCCACTCCTTAACAGACCCTACCACTACCTAACATGCCCTGACACTCTAGCATGCCTTGGCACTGCCTAGCATATACCCTTGTCACTTCCTCCTTAACACAATTGGAACTTGCTGACACTCCCTATGACACACTCTTATCTATTCATTTCCATGCAATTTTAACTAGTTCTCCACTGTGTTCTTGTGGAACTCCCTAACACACATTGGCACACACTAGGACTTGGCACATCTTGGCATGTCGCCCTGGCACTCTAGCATTCCTTGGAACTACCTAACATACCTTGTCACTCTCTCCTTAGCACACCTAGAATTCGCTGGCAATCCCTATCACATGTTAGGATATTCCGACACATAGGAATAGTTAAGTATAACTTGGTCTAGTATAGAGTTAGGTAAAGTGTGTTTCTTTACTATGTACATTTGTAACTTACAATCCGACGGTCACGATATGTAGTGATCCGACGGTTCATTCTCTCCTCGGTATTACCGACACTTGATCCGTGGCTTGACACCCGATTGCTCCATGAATTCCATTTAAAGCGCATGGAGGGTCATTTGTAGGTTCACCGTGCATGAGAGAAGCTTATGTAAATTTTAATTCTTTTATTAATAAATTGCCTGTAGTAGCCACGTTGGCGCAGGCCGTGGACTGTTTCCCTCTCTGAGGGTTTTAACCACGTCAAATACTGGTGTATTGATCTGTGATCTGTTTGTGAGCGGTGTCCTTTTGGTGTTCTGTCTGAGGAACTTACCCTGTAAATTCCTACATGGTATCAGAGCTATTTGAGGGCCGCGTCCGTTGGTGATCCAAATCTGAAGCCGTAGAACTGCATGCGGCTGTCGTTTCCTAGATCTACTGTTTCTGACTGCTTTCGGGCCGAGAGGACTGCTCTGTTGTGTTCGGAGCATCTGTTCCAGTGAGGAATGAGGAACCCCTTTTGTTTCACGCGAAAAGGTTTCTGGTAGCCCTATCTGCGTCATTTTTAAGATCTGGAGGTATACAGTATTTATCTGCAGTTTACTGTTATTTTTCTCTCTACTTATTTCGGTTTCGGTTTATTTAGCTTTTTTTTAACCAGATCTATACCTTTCATTTCTGCATATGCTCTTTGCCCTGCGACTATGTGCGATCTAGGCAAATCAGAAACAGAAAGGAAGATTTTTTCTCATGCGTATGCTCTTTTCCCTGCACCTTAGTGTGATCTCGGAAAATCAGAAACATTGAGGAAAATATTTAGTTTCCGTGTAAAGCTAACATTAAGCCGTAAGGCTTGTTTTTTTTGCATGTCCATGTTGGGTTTTGTGTTTTTGTTTTGTAGGGAGAAAAAGAGCTTTCTCAAGCAAGTACGCAATCCAAAGCATCCGTGACTAAAAGAAAACAAAG